>RJWJ010009860.1:0-48613 GCA_004363605.1 Indri indri | reverse complement strand
TTACTGGAACACAACCTCACTCATTCATTTACATGTTGTTTACGCTCCTTTTGTGTATGACGGCAAAGATGAGAAGCTGTGACAGGGACCATACGGCACGCAAAGCCCCAAAGATTTATTACCTGGCCATTACAGAAAATGTTTGTTTACCACTGTTCTGGGGCATTAAGGAGAATGAGAAACAAGTTCTCACTGTTTCTCTACCTGGAACAGAGGAAGGGATCACATATGTAAATATATCAGTGTAGCAAGTACTAAAAATAGAAAGACAGACCATTACCTTCTTTGATCCTCAGAATAATTCTGAGATATGAATACCAATAATCCTGCTGAGGTCAGATGTCAAGTGATTTACTGGCTATGAAGTTGTAGAACCAGGCCTTACAGGTTTTCTCATTGCCAAGCTCTTCCATCTGCACCATTCTGCCTCAATGTGCTAACTATGCAATGGGAAACGACGTATATGAACTATAGGATTTGCTGAGAACTTTAATTTACCTGGTGGGCTAAGTATTGTTGTTGTCTAATCTCTTTCACTGTTTTAAAAATTCAGTTCTTACAATCTCAATGAACTCTAAAGAGACACGTACTTCAAAAGTTTTCCAAGTAGCCGCCCAACTTACTCATATAACAAATGAAACCCACATGCATAAATGAGAAATGAGACACATTTTATATTTCATTTTATTCCTTATTTGGATACAGTGACTATAGTTCATTTTCAGCTGCATATATAATAGTCCTGGATTTGGTCTTATGTTACCCCTAGTAAAAATATGATTTAATATCTCTACTGCAATCATATTTAGCCAAGAATAGAAAGATCATTTCAAGGTTTCAGAGAAAAATTCATCATAGAAATAAGAGGATGGGGTAAAGAAGTGAGACTTGGAATTACTCCTCTCCAAGGGCATTCAGATATTAAGCCGTTGTATTACTTATAAGGTGGTACATCATAAGTTTTAGATGAAAAAGTTTGTCTACACTTGAAACAGAGTTATTTTCATAAAGCTTATTTTTTTCTGGGAACCCTCATTCCTGTAGCAGGTCTTCCCTTTTCTGAAAAGTACATCAATCTTAACTGGTCTTAGTACTTCCAGAGAATTTATGATGTGCTGGGCATTGCAACAGTGGCTTATACACATTGACTCATTTAATAACTCCTTGGCTATACTGACAGGCAGTATAATGTAGTGGTTATAGACACACACTGTGGAGCCAGACTGACTGGTTTTGGGATCCTAATTCCCCTTCTTACCAGCTGTGTGATCTGGGAAAATTTCCTAATTGCTCCGTGCCTCAGTTTCCCCAATGGTAAAATGAGGGATAAAAATCATACCTACTTCATGGGATTACTGTGATGATTAGATGAGTTAATATACATAAAGCACTTAAAAGAGGACTTGTACATGGGACTTGTCATTTAGCTGTGAGCTATTTTATCCTCTTATCAACTCTACGTGATAAGTACTGGCCCATGTTACAGAAAAGAAAACTTAGGCTGAGATATTAAGGAATTTGCTCAAAGCCACAGAGCTTTTAAGAAGAACTGAGAACTAAATTTGGAGCGGGGTGTGTGGTGCCACAGAGTACCGTCACTAATAGAAACTATATAAAATAATGATGTACTCTAGTCTAGAAGAGCTAAATGGTTAAAAACAATGAACTTACAATAGGCATACTCGTGTTATGATATTTGTGAAACCTATCAAAACCATGCTGGTGTTCAACTTTTTCTGTTCTGGTTCTTCAGTTATTTATGGGGTAAATTTTGTAGCTCTATCATTCTGGTAGACTCTTTTATAATGCAGTTTCTTCCTAAAATAAGGTAATTTGGAAAGGCACTGCTGAGTTCTTTGAGGATCACCAGTCCTAAAATTTTTTTGCAATCAAACTTGTCCATATTATATAGAACAGAATTTTAGTGGTTTCAAATAATCATAAATGTGTGCTGGAGACTATGTGAAGCTATTTAGATTTTACTGAAGGTAGTGTAGGAATCTGAGTAACAAACGTTGCTTCTACCTGCAAGTACACGTATTTGCTTATGCTGAAAGGGGCTGACTCCCAGCACTCACATCTTACACATCTGACTCTCAATTCAAGCAGCAAATTCTGCACCATAGACATTTCCCTGAGGACTCAACAATGCTGATACTTGAGAGGCGTATTCAGGTTTTATTAACTGGCTACTTGATTAAAAACAAAAGAAAACCACAGAAAATACGTTTGTCAAAAACATCAATATTACCAAAAAAGATGGTTTTCTATATTTTCTAACAGACTGATTTTTGGTATGTTTTTACTCTCTATAAACAATTATATTAATAAATAAGATATTAAGCATTTTGACTTTCTTTTTATAAAAATAACTCAGTTTAGTAAATCTTTGCTTTGTATTTCACTCTTTTATCCTACTCAACAAATCAAGAACAGTTAACTTAGAGAGTGGTCTGAAACACCTGAGTCACTAAAATTAGTGTTGCATGATAATCAGTATTTTTTAATATATATGTATTTTATACATATATATGTTGTAAAGTTAGAGTAGACTTCCTAAGGAGACAAATTCTTTGATACAGTGTGAAGCAGAGAAAGAAAACAAAAAAGCGAAGTTTCTTTTGGACATCTTCCTCTCAGATATAGTTTAGTATGCTAAATATCACTAGTAATGTAATGACAGTTTATAACAACAAATTAAGTATGCTGTCAGTTTATTTTGTAATCTAAGAATAAAACAGTAATTATAATGTTTTTAAATTTTAATTAAATTCTTGATTCATTTCGATTCTCTCATGCTGGGGTTCAACTTTTTCTGTTTATTTCAAAGAATTCCTATTCCAATAGGCAGTTGAGAAGTCATTTTTAATAGCAGTATATACCATGTAAGGGATGGAGTGTGAACACACACTGGAGTAAATGACTGAAAGCTTATCTGTCTAACTTCTAAATTATAGCAAATGTAACATCCTTAAAAGATTAATAAAATAAGTAAATATTCAGGATAATTCCCCATAATGCCCATCTTGGATTATTTAGAAATGCTTTTCCTTAGGATTAGGGAGGAAGGATATTGGACTTCTTAAAATCCTTTATTATCAGTTATATAAATTATAAGGGATTACATATAAGGAATTTTAATGGATACTATTATAGAAAATGGAACATATATTAAACATATATAATATCGATACAATAAAAATATACAATATGACAGTGTATTAATGCGACAGGCAAACTATTATTTCTCTTAGAGAATTGTTTTTGTTAACCACAATACTGGATTAACAAATCAAATTATATGTAACTGAAAAATAACTTCTCTATCATGGGTGCCTGTTTCACACGCTCACCTTCAGTTTCCTCTTTTTCATACTCACTCCTCTGTTGCTGCTAAATCTCCTAGGATGCCTCTTGAGCCTGCATCATCTGCCTCCTTTCCCTTGTCTCTTCTTGCCAGTTTACCAACATTTCTCATGTACTCAGGATTTGGTCAAAGTACCAGAAGGTTTGATCATCCCCCTTCCATCTTGGGTGTTATTTACCAATTCTTTGGTTCTAGCTTATTTTTTTTAACATTTAGCATGTGTTTTGTATTTTAATTATTTGCTTAGAGTTATTCATATATTAATTTCTTGCTTATGATTCCTTCTTGCATCTCAGTCTTTTCTTTCTGTTTTGATTCTTCCTGAAGTGCATCTAACTTATCACTCTATCTGTTGCTCAGGGGTACTGGGCACCTCTGGCTTGGGTCAACACTGGATCAGCTCCTACCTTTTGCAAAAATACTCTTGCTCATATGTGGAAATCTTTTCTTCTTTGACCCTATTCTGCCCGATTTCTGCCTTTTAAGTATTCCTTTTAATTTCTTGTCTATCGAACCCCTTCTTTGGTCCAAAGTAGATCCTGATTCACTCACTTTAAGAACATCTTTTCTGTCACTGGGGGCGAAAAGGGGATATCGCAGCATGTGCTCAGACCTCAGCCTTGAAATAGAAGCCCCACATCTGTTGATCTCTACATTTTTCCTCAGTGACCAGCTTAGCAGTTAAAAATCAGGCCATGTCTTTTTACATGCAGTTACAAACATGTTCCATTTCTCATAACTGTCCTAATGGTAATTCTGAAAGGCAATTCCAAGTAGTAGAAAAAAATACAAGCTGTTGAATCACATATTTGGAATAAATCTTGATTCCATTACATTCTATGTGCCCTTCAGGCAATTAGACCCCCCTGAGACAAATTATTTCTTTATCCATAAAATGGAGATAATACTACTTATTTGAGTTGATAGTAAATTATAAATGATATAGCATATCATGTAAAGTTTGACTTCAAATATTCTAAAAATCTCTTTGTTTTTGTGATTTTTTTCCTCCTACTAGCTGTAATCATACTGACTTTTAAATTCCTGTTTATACAATTTTACCTTTTTTCCTAAGCTAGTGATAAACCAGCTGGATAACAAATTAGAAATGGCAACAAGTCTGAAAAAGCTCTCAAACCAAGTCTTTTGAAATGAATTCACAATAATCTATAAGGATTCTACTTCTGATAAAAGATAGAACAAACTGATCTTAATACAAACATTGATTGTAACTTTTAAAAGATGCACTGGAATAGCCCTGTTTTAGCAATTAAAGATTTTTGAAAGAGCACAATTTCCAAAAAAAAAAAAAAAAAAAATCTGGCTAACAAAACTACAGAATATCTATTACAGACGCTTATGCAAAATAAAATCAAAGTAATTGATTTTGAAAAAGGAAAACTGAAATTTACCACGCTGCTTTCAAAAAGGTAAAAAGAAAAATCTCTTTCTTTCATATAAAACAAATAACAGCTCTACATGGTTACAACTGTTCTGACATCAATATAGCTATCTCTAAATGTCTCTTATTTGGCTACAGAAATCAAGGCTCAAGTAAAAGAAAAATATGGGCACAAGTAAAAAGAAAAAAACAAACTAGTAAGTGTAAGACAACTCAGCTCAATGAATAATTTGGCAACACAGTATGTATTTACAGACAATCTTCTGGAATAACATTAGGTAAGAATAATTATATCTTGTTTTGTTTTTCCTAGGAAGAAAGAGACGCCTATCAGAAAGCAAAATTGTTCTGATCTATATTTCGAGATACGGCTAAAAGGAAAGAGAAAGCCTGGGGCAGCTCATTTAGTAAATGACCAAAGCCCTAAGCTAAAACGGATCCCATGGAGATTTTTATTATCAGAGAACAAAACCCTTGACTGGGTAGAAAAGGTCAGGGAAAGGGGAAAAGAAGGGTAAGGAAGGTATCGTTCATTTATTTTACTGTACACTTAGCCAGCAGATAGGTGAAACTAAGGGAATTAAGTCAACACTGAGGAAGAGAGCTGAGAGGGAGACAAAAAGAAATTAGATTCTGGTCATGCGGCTTAAGGCCAGGGTCAAGCTATGCCTAAACTGTACAGTTACAAGAGTTAATAAGATCTCTCTACTGTTTAAGCCAGTCCGAGCTGGGTTTAGTTACTTGCACTATGACGAGTCCTAACTAATACAATATTTGAATTACATAAATCTTCCATGAACTATGAATCAATATTTGTAGCCTGTGGAAACCAGTTTTTGATAAAGTAAGCAAAAATATTCCCCCAGGGATGAAATTATCTAGCAGTTTTCAAAGGTACTCTGTATCTTTTCATGGGTGTGGGCTAGGGATGGGCAGTAAAGAGAAGGACATAGTGACTAGAAATCTCTGTAAGCACACCCCATCAAAGATGCTAGACCCACTACCACGGCAAAGAATAATATTTCCATTTATTTTGGCTTTTTGAGAACTGCATCATTCACATCAGTATGATGTGAAGTATCTGAAGACTGCTGTTGATATACAACCAAAAAACAAAACAACAAAAAACATATTTAAAGAAGCCCAGTAACTGTGGTTGACATATGCTATAGGTAGAAAAAGAACTTAGTTTTAGAGGACCCTAATTAACTACTTTCAGAACCATATCTTTAAAAAGTTGTCAATAAAGTGCTAAGAGATAAATGTGCTATCTTCTTTCCCAATATTCTCCATATCTTATTGAAGCTGACCCTATGAAGCATAAAATCCTCTAATAAATAAAGTTAGTTATAATAAAGGCTATGTATTGAGTGCTTACATGTCAGGCACTGTGGCAAAATGCTTTATGTATATTTACTCATTTAATTTCTATTCCTTCCTTGCTTCTTTTAGCAGGCTTATTTTCATAATGAAGTATTATGAATAGCACTTTCCAGAGTATGGTCATGAAATGACAAGCTTGGGATTAATACTGGTGCCTCAGTTTATGAAGATTTCTTGCTTTCCAGCATTTGCAGGCTCCATCTAATACAGCTAGAATGGCAGCAACTAATTGGTTAATTCCTGAGACTGCATTTTGACACCATCTAAGGCCTTGTAATAGTAAAGACACAATACATTGGAAAACTCCAAATTTACCACTATCTCCATCATAGCAAGAAACCAGATGCCTTGGAGAATCCGTACTTACAGCAAACTACCTATAATAATCTTGCTCAGTATGTAATAAAGAAAATGAAGCTTTCAATTTTCAAACCAGTGCTACTCAAAGTATGGTCTGCGAACCTGATGCCAGTCTGCAAATTGTTACTTGTCCACAAAGACATTTTATATCACTAAATATGATGTTTAGTTCAGCTAACATTTTTTTCATAAAAAGATTTTCTTACTAAAGGAGACTGTGTTGATTTATATTCTAGCCCAAGCTCCTTACTCATCATGAACTAATAGTTTGTGGACCAGCTATTTGGAGTAATGCTGATTAGGACTTCAATTCTGGATACTGGTTCTGGTTTTCTGTCCCTGCTGCCACACAAAATTCAAATAAATTAATAATCTAATACCTAGCTTAAACAGCTACATAGCAGTGGAAAAAGCAATAAAAAGTAGCAATTGACCTCACCTTTGACAGAAGCAATTTCACACAGGAAACATGACCCTCATAGACAGCAGACAGAAGAGGGGTAATATGATGTTTATCTGGAGCCTAGGAAATAATAAATAAAGAGATAAGCTTATCCATTTTTCACTCCTTCCTTGTTTCTAGGTCTAATTAGGGAACTTCTGTAAATATTTCAAAATCAGTGTTTACCTATTTGCCTTTCTACATGAAATCATTCCACAGAGACAAGTTTCTAGTCTCTAAGTGGGCTCCCAGAAGCCCACAGCAGCGTCTCTCCTTGGGAGTTAGTGTAGTAAGGGAGAGGAGAGGGTTTTGACTTCAGCTCAAATCTTGGCTCTGCCACTTACTGACGGACTAATTATTTATCCTCTCTGAGCCTCAATTTCCCACTACTGTGGAAATGCCAAAGTGGTCCAGTAAGGGAAGAGAGGGGTAGAACATAGCTGATAAGGAGGTAAAAGAACATTGTCACAGTTGGGCCAGGTGACGTGGTATTCCCTGGAATGTGAAAAGTTCACCTCACTTGCTGTCACAGTTACTTGAACACTTTTCTAAAACTCTGAAATACAGAACCTACAAAAATCTAGAGTCAGAAGATGACTGCTCTTCCCTGACCACTTGCCCACTGACCTTTGTCCAAAAATCCAGTTTAGATTTATACCACGACTGCATAGTCCTGTGCTCTATTATGTGACAGTTATTTGCTACCTACAGATAGTGCTAACTTCCCAAGCGTTAGAACTTGAAAAGCAATAGCCAAGGGGGAAACAGCCTAACCCTAGGTTTTATCAGGTTTTTTTGGCTTATTTTTTAAAATCTCAACTATGTATTTCAAAGCTACAGGAAATGTAAGATATCACATCTCAGAACGTATTCATATTTAAACTGAGGTTCCTACAAATAACTATCTTATAATTTGTAGAAAACAATTACCCAAAGCATATAACAGAAATTTTTTCTAGAATGATAATATTCTCTACATACATTAATATCTGCTCCTTTCAGCAGCAGAAATTCCAGGATTTCAAGCTGCCCACAATCTGCTGCATAATGAAGAGGCTTCCTTCCACCTTCTAGTGTCCGGTTGACATCTTCTCCCTTATAAGAAAAGCCAAACAAAAACAATATTTATATTGATGGAAGACTGAAGAAGAGAAACGAGGCACCTGATATTTTTATTCTTAAAACCATAAAAGAATTTCATGAAACAATTACATTTCTTGCAAAGCGAAATAAATAGCCAAAAACTTAAAATGAAATTCTGCACAATAGTTAACATACAGTATGTCAGTAATTCAAGTCATGATTAGTCCAGCTGAAAACAATATACAATAATGATAAATGTAATGAAATACATTACTGTGCTCCATTTCTAAGGAGTTCACAATCAACATAATGTCAACATGTGACCACAAAAGACTAGGGAGGTCAAGAACTGAGACTTTATACAGTTCATATGACATGTACCTTAATTTGTCAAAGAAAGCAACCCTATTTTGATGTGTAGCCATCATTATCACAAGGTAATTTCAGTATTAGTTATTAAGAATTCATTACATTCATTCAACAGTTACTAAAGCCCTACTGTATAGCAGGCACTGTGCTAGGCAGTGGGGAGACACAGACAGGGTTCCCTACTACACAGAACCTACCATCCAGTGTGGGGCAGATATTATTAAATAATCATATAAGTAAATATAAAATTTCAAAACATAAATGCTATTAAAAAAAAGAATCACAGGGCTACTCAAACACTTATCAGGAGAACATGACAATCTTAATTATGGATGGGGGTGTAGTGTCGGAAAATAAAATTAAGGCCTCAAAAGGTAGTTTTCATTCATTGAAAATTAACAGAGGCTGGGCGCGGTGGCTCACACCTGTAATCCTAGCACTCTGGGAGTCCGAGGCGGGTGGATTGTTTGAGCTCAGGAGTTAGAGACCAGCCTGAGCAAGAGCGAGGCCCCGTCTCTACTAAAAATAGAAAGAAATTAGCTAGACAACTAAAAATATATAGAAAAAATTAGCCAGGCATAGTGGCACATGCCTGTAGTCCCAGCTACCTGGGAGGCTGAGGCAGAAGGATCGCTTGAGCCCAGGAGTTTCAGGTTGCTGTGAGCTAGGATGATGCCATGGCACTCTAGCCCGGGCAATAGAGCGAGACTCTGTCTCAAAAAAAAAAAAAAAAAAAAAAAAAAAAAAAAAAAAAAAAAAAAAAGGAAAATTAACAGAGACTCTTAACAATTACAACTACAACTACCCTCTCTACTGACCAGCTACAATGTTTGACACTGTGTTGTATGTATTATTGCTAATCTTCAAACCACCCTAAGAGGAGAAGATCTCCATTTAATATATGAAAAGTCTGAAGCTGAAAGAGGTTAAATAACTTTTTAATGTGGCTTAGTTAGTAACAGAGTAGAGACCTAAACTCATTCTCTTTCTATACCACCATGCTGCCTTTAATTCACTATTTGCCCCTTCCCTCTTAGGAGAGTTCAGATTTTACAGAGTACCAAAATGTCTAAAAGAGTTTATTTTCTCAACACTTATGTCATTCACTTAGCATAGTTTGGTCAACTCATCAAGCCAGTCCCTGAATTAAGATACTCAGAGCCCTATCATTTTATAGCCATTACCAGCTGTTCTTTCAACCACACACACACACTGAATTCCCCTTTTCACTTATGCTTGTTTCTGCCTTCCTTCCCATTAATTTAAATAATATAGGTTATCCAAGTCCCAACCAAATTCAAGATTTACCTCGTCTATGAAATCTCCCATGGTTATGATGAGCTGTCCCTCCCTTAAAACTCACAGGAATCAGTTAGTATTTAAATACATGGTGCCCCTGCAACTTTTCATGTGCGTATGCTCTTTCCCAACGGATCGCAAATTCCTGGAGAGTACAAATTATATGTTTTCTTCTTTATATCCTCCTACAGTATAATGTAGAGGTTAAGAGCATGAGCTCCATCACCAGTAGACCTTCAGCAAGTTACTTTCTTGTTGTGTATAAGTTTTCTTAGCTGTAAAATGGAGATAAAAGTACCTATATCTCATGGAATTGTGGGGATTATACTAGATGATCTATGTATAAAACACTTAAATAACACATTAGCTAATATTAATAGAAACATGATTAGCTATTATATCTACGTACATAATAGGTATACTCAAATACTGAATTAAATCCATTACTCAGTCGTAAGCATTCTGAGGGGTGACATCACCTGTCCACCACAGCAATCAATGGAGGCACTGGAGCACTAAGTCAGAGAACTAAATTATACAGCATGCATGAGTTCTAGCCCAGATGTCTATTTCAAATATATTGTTTTTTGAGGGGATCAAGGGTTTCAACAGAAATCATTTTCTTCTCAATTACTAGATGATAAAAAAGGGCAGGTTTCTGCGTAATGACTGAAATATGAATTATTAAAGATACGATTTAATATAACATACTACATATTTAAAAACATTTAAATAGTAAGGGCAAATTGGCATACCACCTTAGTTTTTATTCATAACTGTAAACATGTGAGGCTTTGAGGCAAAGAGAGATACTGTTTAAGCAATCCACAAATAAAACCAGTTTTTCTTCCATTATTAATATTAACTGGACAGGTCTTTACAGTGAGACAAAGCAAACAAATACTTGCAGTAAGTAATTGATAAGATGGCTTTGTTAAAGATATTTCCCTGAATTAAAATGCTACATACATCCTCCCATGCACTAGTGCAAATGCATATGGAATAGAGTTGTGAGTTTAAACTTTCTTCTTTATTCCTTCAGCTCTTTCCATTACAATTCTTATTTTAGCAGACAAAAAAACGACAATACTAGAAATGCTTTGTGTGACTGACAGAAAAATTCCTCGTCTTCAGGGACTTAGCAAAACAGTATGAATGGAGAAACTTATAGCACTAAATGACTGCATTAAAAAAGTAGAAGGATTTCAAATTAATAATCTTTGTACTTCTACCAAAAGAAACTAAAAAAGAGCAAATTAAATCCAAAGTAAGCAGGAGGAAAGAATAACGATCAGAGCAGAACTCAAACAGAAAATAGTTAAATAAGAGAAATCTAAAGTTGATTCTTCAAGAAGATCAATACGATCAATAAACGTTTAGCAAGTGATCAGGAAAAGAAGAGTGAACACACAAAGTGCCAATACAGACTCCATAGACTACTTTCCCATAAAGAAACCTCCAGGCTCCAGATGGCACCACTAGTAAATTCTACCAAATACTATATTTAAGGAAGAAATAATACCAATTCTACCTATTCCTTCAAAATGGAATAGATGAGAAGGTATCCCAACTCATTCTATGAGGTTGGCATTACTCCGACTCTGAAACGAGACAAAGATATTAATATTACAAGAAAAGAACACTACTGGCCAATATTCCTCATGAACACAGAAAAATTCTAAACAGTATTTTAGCAAATTGAATGTAACATGACATAAAAGGATAATATACCATGACCAAGTGTGGTTTATCCCAGGGATGTAAGGTTGGTTTAATACCTGAAAAGCCAGTCAATATAATTCACCATTTTAAAAAACTAAAAAAGAAACTACACAACTGATCATCTCAATATGAAAAAACATCTGATAAAACCCAATATCCATTCCTCCTAAAAACTTAACAAACTAGGACAAGAAGGAAACTTACCTGGCCTAATAAGGGGCATCTATAAAAAACCTACATCTAAGATTACACTTAAATGGTGAAAGACTGAATGTTTTCCTCCTCAGATCAGGAACAAGACAAGGATGTCTGTTGTTACCACTTCAATGTTGTACTGAAGTTCTAATCAGCACAAGCAGGCAAGAAAATGAATGAAAGGCATCCATCTTGAAAAGGAAGAAGTAAATCTGTCTTTATCTGCAGATCGCATGATCTGGGGGTTGAATGACAATTTCATCAGGTTTTCAGCAGTCTTGATAGGTGGTAGCTTCCACAGTGGTGGTGAAATAGGGAAGGAAGATAGTGCTTAGTCTAGTTCCTTTCTTCCCACCTTCCATCCCATATTCTAGGCATCAGTGACATCACTGGAGAGAAAGTAAGATACCTACTCTGTAATCTTGACTCTAAATTCATGAAACATTACAAGCTACAGAGAAAAATCAAATCTTAATTTTATCTTCCAGATTCTGGGGATGGAACAGAGAGAAGCACAATCTTAACAGGTCCCTTAGTTTACATGGCAATCTTAGCTTGTTTTCCTTTTTATATTGCTCTTCCACTTTTTATAGACCTTACACTTTTCTATCTCCTCCCTCTCTCCCCTTTATTCTCAGCAGATGACCTCGTATCCTTTTTTACACAGAAGACTGCCCTCAGACATGACCTCCCTCAGGAACTCCTCTCCACCACACCTTCCAGCAACTGACCCATCCTCTCCTAGAAAAAGCCAATCCTTTACCTAAGCTTTGCACATCATCCTTTCTTGGTTTTTGCTGGAAA
The DNA here is from genome assembly GCA_004363605.1 of Indri indri. Lineage (NCBI taxonomy): Eukaryota > Metazoa > Chordata > Mammalia > Primates > Indriidae > Indri > Indri indri. The sequence goes on along the minus strand of RJWJ010009860.1, from coordinate 36,187 downwards.
ACTAACAGCTTGTATGTCGCTTTTCTTGACTGTGCTTGCAACCTTTTGTTCTACTGACTCCTCATTAGCATATGCCACTCACAGCTCTTCCACTAAAACTGTGGTCTCAAACTTCCCAGCCGTGGACAGGCACTGGTCTGTGGCCTGTTAGGAACTGGGCCACACAGCAGGAGGTGAGTGGCCATGAGTGAGAAAAGCTTTATCTGTATTTACAGCTGCTCCCCATCGCTCACATCACTGCAAAAACTCCACCTCCTGTCAGTTCAGCTGCGGCATTAGATTCTCATAGAAGCATGAACCCTACTGTAAACTGCACATACGAGGGATCTAGGTTGCACACTCCTTATAAGAATCTAATGCCTGATGATCTGCGGTGGAGCTGAGGCGGTGATGCTGGCACTGGGGAGCAGCTGCAAATACAGATTATTATTAGCAGAAAGGTGTGACTACACAATAAATGTAATACTCTTAAATCATCCCCAAATCATTCTCGCCAACCCCCCAGTCTGTGGAAAAACTGTCTTCTGTGAAACTGGTCCCTGTTGCCAAGAAGGTTTGAGACCGCTGCACTAAAAAAACAAATAGCAGCACAAAAACTTCTCCTTGGATCCAACATCTACCCTTTAGTTACTATTCTGTCTCCTTTCTTCCATGGCTAAACTTCCCAAAAGCACTGTCTATATTTGCTAGTTCCAGTGTTCACCTCCCATTCTGACCTGGCTTCCACCCTCAACACTATACTATAACCATTTCTGCTGAGGTCAAGGGTGTCTATATTGCAAAATTCAAAGGTTATCTCTTAGTCCCTGCCTTAATGACCTCCCAACAGTACACACTGATCACTCCTTCCTTTCTTTAAATACTCTCTTCCCTTGGCTTCAGTGATACTGCATTATGATAGTTTTCTTCCTACCTCTCTGACTACTACTCCATTTCCTCTCCTGACTCATCCATTTCTACCAGATGTTTAAAATATATTTTTGGGATCTTGATTATGATTTCAGATTGTCATTATATAGAATTCAAACAGTTGATAAATTTGGCTATCCTTATACAGTCTTGAAGTAGTATCTATATAGAAAATCTTCATCATAAAACTTTTTGCCATGATGATGGGGGGAAAAGGTACTTAGGGGTTGATTATGTGCTTTGCGTAAACACTAACCATCATTGCCTATGCTTGGCTTTGCTGCCAAAACTTATACATGAGTGGGTCAAGATGTTAGAATGTCAAGAACAGAATTAGATTAAGCTGAATTTGAAGAACATGAAATGCTGAAATTCACTGAATTGGCCTGCTGATATTATTCTGATAAAAATTTGGTGAGTGTGCCATCAATTATTATTTTTTTATCAATTATTTTTAATCCAGAAAATTAACAGAAATTAAATATTAAATAGAACATGTCCCAGATCTAATTTGCAAGAGGGATGCTATTCACTATGCTCTCTAGAGTTCAATGTATACCAATTGACTATCACTGAGTCAGTTATTTGCTTATTTAACAGTACTACCAGCAAGGGAAGACTTTTCTAGTTTGTCAGTGTATTATTCCGGGGAAATACCCACTTTTCTTAAGATCAAGATAAACTAAGTCTATTGCTTTCTTTTTGCCTTACTGTAACAGGATGAAATTAAACAAATCTGGTATAATTTCCTCTTAACAATGCTTAAGTTGTTTTTTCCTTCTAGTATTTATTGCTTTTCTAGGTATTAGACAGTTTATTTAATATTATAATATTTTCCCAAAGATACCAATTTGGTTACTCAATCATTCATGAACCATTCACCAACAACTTATAAAGTTTCAGGCATTGTAGTAAACATACGAAATTGTGATGAAAAAGGAGCCACTCCCCACAAGGAGTTTGTAGTCATAAAGGGCAAGACAATAAGCAAACCATTCATATCATATGATTAAATTATATCATGTGATAAAGCTACAATGTAGGCCATAAGTCTGCTTTGGGAAAAGAGAAAAAGAGATGTAGTTCAGCCTGGGAAGGGTATGGTAAGGCTACCAAGAAGAGAAAACGCTTGGGCTAAGTCTAATATTATTTTCTTTTAAAAAAAGATTCTCTTTTCCAGTCTTCATGATTTCATATTTTTAACAATGTAATGAAGATATGTCTTAGAACTAATAAGTAGAAAATATTATATAAAAGATCTCACATCAGGCCGACAAAGCCACCAGCAGTAGGATTCTTCTAGTATATATGCAGATTGTAAGTGTGGGCAGGGGCAATCCTCACGTCCTAACTGTTGGAACACCCTGAATCTGGATAGCATCTCCCTTTAAAGGATAAGTAACAGAAGAAAACCAATACGGGGGTATAAAAGCTAATATGACGAAAGAAAAGAAATATTATATTGAACTCTAAGGAAGAATATACCTCTGAAATGGTTTACTATAAGTAACTTAACTTTAGAAAACATCTACAGAGTAATCAAAATGGAATCCCAAAGATATGGTCTCTATGAAAAAGGATGTGTATTTTAAGAGAATAGGTAAACATTCAAAGTAAAAAAACTGAGGTACAGGCTGATAGAAAAAGGGAGCTGCTGAGAAAGTGAAATATATAGCAAGGAAATTAAAACTGCAATTACAAAATTAAAATTTACACCAAAACCAGTTAGAATTGGGAAACACTACTCAAAAATTAAGAAAACTCAATTAAGTAAACCATTGAGAACAAGCTTAAGAAATTCTCCCAGAATACTGAGGTGATAAACAAAGAAATAAAAATGCTTTTTTTAAAAAGATGATTAGTGTAAAGAGTATAAAGTTCTAACCTATAAATAATATATAACCAGAACAATGGGAACAGAGAGTTATAAAAACAAAATTTTTGAGCTCAAGAAAGAGCTAAGCCTGCAGAGTCTAAGAGTTCACTGTATTATAGGGAAAAATTTAGTAGATTCCCCCTTCCCAAGTTAGTACAGTTATGCACTGTTTCATAAGGATTAAGGAAAATAAATAAATAAATAAAAAAGTAGAAAACACATCAATGCCAAAAAAATTAAGTTACACTTCTCTCAACTTTCTGACCTCCCTACATCACTGAATTCCAGAGGACTATAGACTATTTACAGTAATGATATTTGGAGAGGGCTTGGGGATCATGTGCAGTCTTCTGAGGAGAGTTATTAACACTAATACAAATGGGAGATGTTGAGGTATCCATTAAATATGTTGGGAGTAGGCAGAAGGTTAAGACTCTCTGATCTACAGTTCGGAGAGAATAAATTATGATTCAAGCGCATTCCACACTAACAGCAAATCAATATTCATGAGTAAAGGCAGTCTTAGGTATTAGTAAATCAGAAAATATACCACTCATACTCCCCTGAGGGTAGGGAAAATTGGGGAGAAGTACATCAAGACTTCTAGTGCAGCAGTTCTCCAACATTTTGATCTCAGGATCCCAAAGGTTTTTGTTTATATAGGTTATACCTACCGATATGTATCAAATGAGAAATTAGAGTGGAAAACCTAAACGTTCATTAATTTAGAAATAACAAAAAGAAACACATTACATGTTAATGTAAATGACAATATTAAACATAAAAAATAACGGTATTTTCAAAAAAAGTGGAAAGAGTGGCACTATATTACATTTTTTGCAAACCTTCAGATGTTTGTTTTAACAGAAGGCAACTGGATTTTCATACCTACTTTCACATTCGATCTGTTTTGAAACGTTGTTTTGGCTGAAATACATGAAGAAAATTTTGCCTCCCACAAATAATGTAGCTGAAAAAGTAAAGAGTTTTTAACAGCCTTTTCAGTTAATTATGGATATTTTTCTCTGATACTACACTAAAACTCAACAAATAGTTTATTAAAGGTAATTTGCAATGTGGAATCTGAAACTATGTCAATGAACTTTATATTCTGTTATATTAAAATCCATCAGTCTGTCTTACACTTTAAATGGATCTTTTATTCATGTGTGATTTTATAACATCAGTCACTTAGAAAATATTGGTTCACCAAGTTATGCAGATTTTCCAAACATTGCCAAATTTCTTTATACAGTATCAAAAAATTCATTAATATCACTTCCAACATTACCAAAAATCATTAAGCACTGGAAAGCCTCAAGCTCAAAATGGCAGATATAAGTGTTTCAAAATTCAAATTTTCTCTTGAAAGCTTGAATTTTTACCAGTGGCAATAAAAACTATTAACTGTTTTTCCTTAAACTGAGAATCAATTCATTTTTAAGAAAATGTCTGTCAAATATCCAAGTCTAAATAACCAAATTTATAATCTTTCAGTTGTTTTTTCAAATAAAAATGATGTCCCCCATGAGAAAAGCAGCTAGTTTAGGTCACAACTGCAACAACTGTAGAAGTGCTTTATGAGCACTTTCCACTTCCTCACATGGAATATTAAAAAAGTACATTCCATAATTGAGATTTAATAAAAGTATACTTTTACTGTTTCATCAAGGGCATTCATAAACGTAACCGGCATTTTTTTTTCACTGTGCATGAGTGGTGGTAAAGTTCATAATGACTAGTTTGGTGCCAATGCCTTGATTCATGCAGCAGTTTTACTCAGCTTTGCTTATGGCACGTCAGTAAAAGTGTCATCGCAATGAAAAGAGCAAATAAATCTTAATATTATTATGAAAATGATTTTGACTTCACAGACTTCTTGAAAAGATCTCAAGTATTCCCAGAGTTCCATAATACTTTAGGAACTCTTGCTCTAGTGAAACGAAAGAAATATATTCAGAATTAGGAAGAAGTGTGTCCTAGAGTTTTGGTATAAAAGAATTAATGATGAAAAGTAAAGCCAATTAAGCCCTTACTTTAAGTACATATGGTTAAAAACTAGATGTAGACGTCAAAAACAAGTCTGAAAGAGAAGATATACAATTTAACAAGTATATACAATCCCGCATTTATATAAAATAAACAGAAGGTAGGTGGGGAAATAAAAAACCTCATCAAGTGACAGGTTCACAACGAAACGTTGCAAATGGGAAGCTTGTTAAATAAATGATGGCATATCATGTGAAACACTAAGCAGAATCATTTAAAATGAAAATGAAAATAGCTTACACTTCTTGAATGCTTACCATGTGCCAGACAATGTTACAAGTCCTGTACAGGCATTCATACGCTTAACTACCACAAAACTTTGAGGCTAGTATTCCCATTCTGGTATAAGTAAACTGAGGTCCAGAGAAGGTAACTTGCTTGCACTCTGTATTGTTGACGTGGGAAGAAGATGACCATGTTATTAAGTGAATAAAGCAGGTTACAGATAATGATGAACAGTAAAAACACCTTTACTTTAAAACTTAGAAGAGTATATGCTTATATATAATCAAAAATCTCACAGAATATACACAACAAATTTATTGGTAGACATCCTTAGAGAACAGGATTATGAGGATACTCTCACTTTTTGAATTTCCAACGTATTTACATTTTTTAAAAATGGGCATCTATTACTCTTATAATCAATGAAAGCAAAACAGATATTTTCATTTTGAAAAACTGAAACAAACCAAAAGCTACCACTTACTTGTTGACTTAGCAAAATTTAGACTCTAACTTGTTTTTTGATGAAATTTAAGTTCCAGGAGAACTAAAAAAAGATATATACCTTTGTAGTCAGTCCTGGAAGAAAAAGAAGCCAATAAAATAAGTCCTTACAGCTAAAAGAAAAAAAGGCAAAAAGAAAGTAAGTCTAAATAAAGTAAATTCAAAGCCTAAAAAACAGAAAGCTTAAATTTATCAGTTATGACAATAAATTCTTTTTAACAGACAGCGGTCTTGCTATATTGCTCAGACTGGTTTCAAACTCCTGTGCTCACACAATCCTTCTACCTCAGCCTCTCCAGTAGCTGGGACAACAGGTGCATGCCACCACACTCAGTTTTTAACTGTCAAATTTAAAGAATGAATCTTGAATTTTGTTAAACAACAAAGACTAAACAAATTTCCAACCAGCAGCTGCTGTTTAGAGACAACTAAAAGCAGAATGATACAAGAAAACATAAAAAATATTTCAAAAATGGACAAAAACATATCAGGCACATAAATCTAAAAAACTAGGAAGAGTAATAAAGTAGAATTCAATGCATAAAAAAGTAAATGGAAAAGAGATATTTATTTTACATTTAAAAATGTATAAGCTAGTCATGACTCTTTTATCTGAATAGGAAGAAAACAACTGCAAAAAACAGCATTGTAGTGACAAACTGTCATCATAATTTCAGTCTTTGGCAGGTAAGGACATAGCAGGCCTGATTAATGATACATGAGATTGAATTAATGTATATCAAACTTTGTACTCTACGGAAACTATACCTTCTACTTCCACTGAATATTAACAAAACTTGCTTATAAGAGACCAAAGAAAGCCTCCATACATTCTAAAGCTTAATAACTTATAGAACCCATTCTTTAATCCCAGTGCAATAAAGCGAACCTAATACCATAAGCTCTAGCACATACAAAATAGAAGAAAACAAATGCACGAACAAAAATAACACCACACACACACACACACAACCAAACCAATGCTAAATGTCCTAAATTGCTGATGGAGCAAAGAGGAACTCAATACTAGAATTACAGACTATTTTGAAAATAAAGGTTAAAATATTAAGGTATTATATTAAAGGCAAGAATATTACTTACAGACAGAAACAAAAATGCAGAAAACCAAGTGAGTTTTTGTGAGGTAGTTAAATTAATATGAAATAATACTGGCTTTTTTCAATCTTTGCCTCCCCTACTCTCTTAACTGGTTTTAATACGGAATATAAACATGTCAACAAATAAATGTGGTATATTTTTAACAGTTTTAGATTTCCTCTTTAACAGCAAAATCTTTTATATGCATCTCTAATGTGTGGTTTGGTGGAGATTATTTACTAGATTCGGTACTTCTTACAGGCCTCTATTACACAGCATTAGATTCGTATGAATAATAAACATTAAGATGAAAGAGCATTCTTCATTTCTATGGAAATAAAGAATTTCTAAATGAAATGACCACCTGACTCCTGCTGAGAACTTTTTTTAGGCCTTTCTTCAGGTGACAAGAAACAATTCTGTTCCTTTGACTTCTAAGATATGAACACATTGCTGCAACTGAGTTTTATAAGTGTAAGTACATAGTGTACTGTCACAACGGACCAGTGTCCCTAAAAGCTATGTAACAAACAGTAAACCAAATTAGCATATGCATGAACATTTTGTAGCACAGCATGTAAATTAATACTGGACACTTGGCTGACAGTAGAAAAGCAGCAAAACTATTAAATTTACCAAATTCTATATAGTTGAGCCATGTCCCCAATAATTCAGTTATAGTTAAGTATTACCTGTCCCCACTTAGAATTCAGAATTGCTTAAGACTGCAGTGTTTAATATTTTTAAAATGACACATCCCTTTGAGATGAATATTATGGTCTCTCTCCTTTCCTACCTCTCCTCACTCTTCCTCTGTTCTCCTCCTAACCTCCCCCCACCCCAAGGTTAAAAGTCCTTATCTTAGGACATAATTTTGCAAAAAAGAATCATTTATTACAGCTCTAGAGACATTAGTGATTAGTGTGTAAAATAATACCAGAATCATAAATTACTATGTAGCAATGGGTTCAAATGTAAAATCTACCACTGAGGGGCAAAACAAACAAAAAAGGTAACAACAGAAAGAAAGAAGGTCTGGGAAGTATAGAATCAATCTGCTTTTTATTCAACATATTTTCTAAAAGTTAACAGGAAAGGTTTATCACATCAAATGCATCAAACTTTCTTACTGATATCACCCTCCCAAATGCATCAAACTTTTAATGTTACAAGCTGACCCTGACCAAAGTGATCATCTTCTACAATCTAACAGATCAGTCACCTAGGACTGCAGTCCCCCAACCACTGACTGTTAGGGACCAGGCTGCAGAGCTTGTCCCCCAACCCCCAACCCCGCCCCACTACCGTGGAAAAATTGTCTTCTATGAAACTGGTCCCTGGTACCAAAAAGGCTGGGGACCGCTGACCTAGGACATGTCTCTAATGAGGAGCATTTTCGCTGACAAATTACTACAAGGCATACTTCAATGGTAGTGATGGAAGTGATGGCTGAGAATCCTACCAAAAATATTGTTCACAGTAAAAAACAAAACACGTATATCTTGCTAAGGAAGAGAACTACACAATAAAACCAAGTCCTGTGTTTTTAACACAGTTGTACACATAACTCTGGGATTCTTCCCCTAGAACAGGTCATGATTCTGGAAGTATACATTCAAATGACAGGCTTGTTTTCATTCACTTACTTCTCAGTTCACACAGAACTCATGGAAATCAAAGAAATAAAATGTGAACTAGAAAAAATTTTAAGTGCATATGAAATGCATTACTTCTCAAAAAAATAATTATGGGTACATAATAGTTGTGTATCTTTATAGGATACATAGGATGTTTTGATATAGGCATATGATGTGAATTAATCAAATCAGGGTAACTGGGGCATCCGTCACCTCAGGCATTTATCATTTCTTTGTGTTAGGAACACGCCAATTCTACTTGTAGTTATTTTAAAGTATACACTAACTAATTGTTGATTATAGTCATTTTGTTGTGTTATCAAATATTGTTCTATGTTTTTGCACCTATTAACTATTGAAATGTATAACTCTTGCCAAGTATTTTTCACCAATAAAAAGTGTTATGCATCTATCTTTCTTATTAAAAAAAGGGGGTTTTTAATGGAAGCTAATGAGATTTAGGGACTTTAACATTTAAGGCCCTAAATCTTATAGTATATTCATTCCTCCACCTATACATTTACTTGGCATCATTAACTTAAACATTTTTTATTCAAAATGATTATTTCAGTCATTTAAACTATAGAAACTTCAGTTTCATACAGCTGATTTACTTACTAAATACACACTTTATTTTTCTTCTTTTGAAGGTTTAAAGGAAATTAGTCACGCAGACATTTTCTAATTGAAAATAGAGAAGTATTTTTAAAAAGCTTTTACTTGTGGCATAAAATTTAAATTTTAATAACAAAATGTATGTATTTATTTAAAGAAAGACTATCAAAATTAATAAAATCCATTCAAAACATTATGGTACTACCTCAACTTGGAAAAAAGACTGAAACAATCAAAAAGTAGCTTCATTTATAAGATACTAATTCATGGCTCCACACTGAAATTTATCCCTAAAATCTTATGTAGCCTAAGAAATTATCTAGCATCCTCATCCAATGGTTTATAGTCCAAAAAGCTGTATTTGTAAATAAACCCACGATGGGGAGGGGAGGAAGAGAAAAGGGAAGAAAGGAAAGAAAAGAGGTGACAAGAGGGGAGAAAGAGACCGGGAAAGATAAAAATTTAATACCTAAAGTTTCAAGGTATGCTATCTATAGAAATTTTATTGAGTGGGAAGAAGAATACAAATTTCCTTATGATTATTTTTCTGTTGTCATTACACACGAATGACAACTTGAATAGAAAACATATTTTTTCATATCTCTTATTCCTGGCAGAACTGCTTGTTTCATTGTTTTCTGGTACTACCAGAAAAAAAATCTAAAGCTAACTTGATTTTACCCTCTTAAAACATTTTAGCTAGTATGTGTCTTGCTCATTTGTGTTTACTAATTTTGCATAGAAGTGTGGGGACCCTCACAACCTTGGGTCTTCCTTCAGTTCTGAAAATTTCTACTTCTATTTATTAGTTCAAACTTGTATGCTCCTCCCTATCTTTTGCTGGTTCAATCTTAATGCTTTACCTACTGGAATACTCCATTTTCAATTTTTTTCCATCTATGTATTTCATTTGTAGTTCTAAAATGTTTCAATGCAAAATGATATTAAATAAGGGAAATAATTTATTCAGAACCCATACAACTATCTCATTTGCTGTTTGTCCTGTGCACCCTTTTGACTGAACCTACCAAAGAAAACTCATCCTCAGTGGCTGGCACTGTAGGTGCTCAAATGATATTTGCTGAATGAATTATGAATGAACTGCTGAAAACTGCTAACTAGCCTTCTCTTTCACTTCTGGAGCTGGAAAATCAGGCCAGGTCACAGGACTAGCACTAGCGCTGGGGAGAGAATTCTGGAACATTTTTGGTAAAGGATGACCTCTGACCATCGAAAAGATTTTGTGGAATCTCCTTTCAGCTTAAGGATCTAAATTAGTTCCTGTTTGTACATTTACCAGCAATGATGCCTCAGTTTTAAAATAATTCTAGCCCTCTTGCTGAAGGTTCAAACGTACTATAGAGGTTCTATGCTTTTTCTTTTAGAGAATGTCATTCAACCTCTCTCTTCTATCTATCCACATGTGGCTTTCTATTCCTTGCTTTCCCAGTTCGACAACTTTCAACCATTAATAATCCTGAATCATTTTTGGAAAAGCTGATCCCCAAAATAAGCTTTATATTTTATCATACATTTTAATTTTTTTAGATCTTAAAAAACTTGAGGAGAAAGAAATGAAATTTAGTTAACTAGATGAACTAGTTTTTCTAACTTCAGTGTTATGCAGGGGTGAGCAACCAGTGGCTCATGGGCCAAATCCAGCCTGCTGCCTGTTTTTGTAAATAATGAATTGGAACTCATATTTACTCTTTTGTTTACATATCATCTATGGCTGCTTTTGCACAACAGCAAAGATGAAGTTGTAATAGAGACTGTGTGACTGCCAAAGACTAAAATATTTACCAGATAGTCCTTGACAAAAAATGTTTGCCGACCCCTGGGATAAAGCCTTAGTCTATCTAAGTCTCCTCTTAGGAAAGGACCTACACAGACAACACCATAAATAGCAAAGACTTACTACAGAGTTACAATGTGTGAGGTATTGTTTTGTGAATTTTATATTTGCTATCTCTTTTAAAACTTGAACGCAACGTGAATTAAGTGACAGTATAATCCCCATTTAGAGATGAGAAAGCTGAGGTTTTCTGGTGTGATCACAGTTCACTGCAGCCTCATACTCCTGACCTCAAGTGATCCTCCTGCCTCAGCCTCCTAAGTAACAAAGACTACAGATGTGAGCCACTGAGGCCAGTGAAGTTTGATGAAATTAAATAACTTGGTCAAGGTTAACAAGTGGTAGGGTTAGGAATCAAACCCAGGTCTACTGAAATCCAAAGTGAAAGTAGGATTACTCTCTTACAGAGAGCTTCAAAGTAATAAACAAGGAAGAATGTTTTCAAAGGACCTAGTTTGTAGCTACGAAAGCTTTCAATTTTATTGGTTTGAGGGTCCACATGCTTTTATAGTTATAATTAACATGGCATTAAGTACAGGTTTTAATATTTTTTTATTAATAGCAATGAAAAAGCACTGATGAGTCTTATTTTTTTCACAAGGGAACAAGCACAAACACTATCTTTCCTTTTGTAAAACAGTATGGCTTTAAAAATTCTTAACTGAAATTCTAAAATGATGGTCACGAGAGGCTACAAGTAGAACTTGGTGTTGTATTAATACAACTATTGTCACTACAATAGTGTGGAAAATTGGACAGGGTTCATTGAGTTAAAACAACAGTTTGAAAACTTAGAGCTATTTCTAAGAGAGGAAAGAACATCATTTACACTAAGAACATCTGTTACAAAGAAGTATATGCTAAACCAACTTAAAAAATAACAAAGGAAGGGCTAGATTCTGCAAATACCAATTTAACACACATTTAACTAAACAAAGTATGGCATATAATAAGCAATGTGATAATTATTGAGAATACAAAGATAATTTCTATCTTCAATGAACCCATACACAGCACAACAGGGATGATCAGGAGGTAAAAATTAATATGGGGTTCTTAATTTTAAGCAAGAGAAACCAGTTCAGGCTGATTAATAGAAATGTTAACACATTAAACATATTAAAAGTAGCTCCACGATTGCCAGAAAGATTGAATAACCAAGCTCAGTAAATGGGCAGGAAACAGGGAGGCTTAAAAGTAAGAAATATAAATGCTCCTTGACTTACAATGGGGTTACATCCTGATGAACTTCATAAGTTGAAAATATTGTTAAAATGTCTTTAATACACCTAACCTCCCATCATACCCTAGCCAATACTTACACCACAGCTTGGCAAAATCACCTGGCAACACGGTACACTGCAGAGGACAGGTGGTTTACCCTCATGATTGCGAAGCTGACTGGGAGCTATGGCTCCCTGCACACAGAGAATATCACGTTGCATATTGCTAGCCCAGCAAAAGATCAAAATTCAAAATTCAAAGTATGATTTCTACTACATGCATATTGCTTTTGCATCATCATAAACTTGAAAAATTTTAAGTTGTACCGTTGTAAGTCGGGGGATATCTGTAAAATCAAAATCTGTCACAAGAACCACCTGGGCACAGAAGAGATGCCACAACTGGCACATTACTACTTCTGCTATTTTTGGAAACTGGATGTTTCACTGCTGCCACTACATCATTTTACCAGGTCTGAGTCTTTGTATCAGCTCTAGACAGAAGCATCCAATTAATCATATTTGGGTTATGAGCCCATTTCCCATGTGGGCAGGAGAAAGGAATTTATTTGTCTTTTTTTGGCTTTTATCGTGGTAGGCACCAGGACTTACATTTCACCGAGATTCATACTGAATAGCAGGGAACTCCTCAAGCACAGGAAACGGTATCAAATGCTACAACCCCCCATCAAAAACCAAATGATCTACTATAAGCACTGTATCTTAAATAAGATCTGCAGAAATATTTTTGGGGGAGGTGTGGAGCCTATGAGTTCTCAAGTTTGAGAGGCACTATTCAAATACCTAAATGGTAATAACTGATCTATATGGATAAATGTACCTTTGTTGTTTTTTAACCAGTCATTGAGACAACACTTTTTTGTGAATATCCAAAACTTAAAGACATATCCCACAGACCAAGATTTGAGGTTGTAAGCCACTGTTTTTCAAATTCAAGTCAAGTGACTTGTCAGTAAAGTCAGAAGCCCATAAGGCCTCATGTTTAAGAAACTCTACTAGAGAGCATAAACAGAATAAGAAAGCTGTATATTGGACATTTCCAATGAGGGATAATCCACACAAGCAGTCAGGGAATGAATGCTGCGCAGAATAAAACAGACAAGAACACAAAACTTTAAAAATAAGTGGAAATTTACCAAGCAGATGGAGTGGGGCAAAAAAAGAATATTCCGTTAGAGGTAACAGCTAGCATAAGGTATTTCATTAGGGGACATAATGGTGTAATGAAAAAAGTATTTGTTCAGGTTCAGTACAACTGAATTTAAGTCCTAATCTCAATTAGCAATATGATCCAGGTCAAGTCCTTTAACGATTAATTTTCTTCATCCATGAAAAAAGGGAGTTGGACTAGATAATAAAGATCACTTTAAAGTGATCACTTGAAGTTCACTTCTAAGCAAATTTATGATTATTATTAGTAATAACATTTATTGGCACTCACTATATGGCAGACACAATGGTACAGTTTATACATATTAAGTAGGTATTATTACCATTCCCATTTTTACCAATTAAAGAAACTCAAGGCATGAGTGATTAACTAACTCACCCAAAGTGATCTATTTAGTAAGAAGACTAAAACTAGATCTAATTCCAAAGCATCTACATGTTTAGCCTCTACACCGTGGTTCACCAATAATGCGAATCCAAATTCCCAAAGGACAGTGCTATAATGAGCATCTATTGTACTATGGGTAAAGTGTTTATTCCCTACAATCTTTTTTTCTTTTTTTTTTGGTACTTACATTTTTCAGTATTTTTCAGATACTTAGTTTAGATCTAAGTATCAAAATGTTCACTATTTTATATATGTCAAATAGAAATCTTCCTAAAATTATCATACATGTGTCTGACTTTTTAAATAAGAGAAAAGCAGTGAAATTTAAACTTTTCTCCAAGCTCAAGGTTACACTTATACATTAATCATTGTCCAGGCCTCTGGAACTTTAAAGCAAATATGACTCTCTGCCCTTCAATTTCTTGGGTCAGCTTCTTATGCTGTAGTCCCTTTTCTCATTGTTTTCAGTAATCACAGCTCCTCTCCACCCTTGCTGCCTTTCATGGAGTAATAAAAAAAAAAATTCAAGCTTCCAAACTTATCAGAACCATTTATATAGTAAAGATACAGCTGCAAAAAAATTACTTTCAGCCATATTTCTTATTACAAGGTGGCCTTTGATGTAATACCATAAAGTAACTATGAATTATCAATTCTGCTGTGATTTACCTAAACACAATTTCTGTTTCAAATACTTTGATACAGCATATTCCCATACTGCACCATATCTTCCTACCCTAAGATACTTCGTAAGGAATTAAAAGCTAAACTATTATGTTCTTCAGATCACATGACCTCAGCATTCCAGGAAAAAAAAGCTTAATGCCTATTAAGGAATTGGGTTAAATGTGAGACAGGTTCAAATCATCCTCATATTTTGCCTGAGATTATAGAAAAAAAGAAAAAAAACTTTAAAGGAACCACTTGCAAAATTTCTAAAGAAAATAAAAGATGAAAAGTGGCTCTGCCCTGTATAAAACATACTGTGAAGATGCAAATCATTAAACTAGTTTAGTATGGATAGAAAAAGGACATAAAATGTGTTTACGATAAAGACAATAGTTTCAATTATTAGTAAAGAAGAATTAAATAATAAATGGCATAGTAACTGTTAAAAAATAGTGCTAGAAGGGCAAATTTAATTATAATTTTATAGAGGAAAATAAATAGGTTATGTATAAACCGGATACAAAAATCCAAGTAACAAAAGGGAGAAAAAATGATATATTAATATTTAACCATATAAAAAGTAAAGACCATCATAAAACAACAAAATAAGTGAAACTGAGACAAACTGGGAACAATATTTGTAAAACATATGATAACAAATTAATTTCCTTAATTTATAAAGAGTTCATACAAATCAATAAGCAGCAGACCAACTACCTAATAGAAAAATGAACAAAAGATATAATTTGGGGAAAAGAATACAGTGTCTAATAAAGTTCTGATAAGATGTTCCACCTTCTCATTAAAGAAATGCAAATAGAAGCAACATTATCATTTTTCACCTATCCAAATGGCAAAAACTAAAGTCTGATGATGTCCAGTGCTATCAACATTGTGAGGAAACAATCCATCTCAGGCACTGCCAATGTGTGCCTCAGTCAAAGAAACTCATCTGGAGGGAAATGCAGATATATTCTCAGAAGTTGTCAATGTATACATACAAACATGATCACTATAATGTTTAATTGCAAAAATAAACTGGAAATAAAATGTTTATCATAGAGGACTGTTAAATAAATACCCATAAATGGAATATTGTGCACCATTTAAAAAGGGGGAGAATGAATAAATTTCAATGTCAAAAGCAAAGTGCAAAAGGTTTTTTTAAGTGGGGAAAGAGATAAGTGAATTTCCAATGTTTTTCTGAAATTAATTACGTGAACTTGTTAATAACAGCAAACTTTCCTCATAGGAATTGGGAAGGGGAATCCTTTACCTTTCAGTTCTGTTGGATTTTTAAATCTATACCTAAATTCATTTAATTTTACTTTTTTAAAAGCTAATAGCTATCTAAGCAGAATTTAAGGCCAACTTTTGTTTTTGCTGTACTTTTTTTATCTTAAGAATACCAAATAAATTTTATATTTTGAAAGAAACCACCTAGGTAGGGGGACTAGGCAATGAGATACTTTGTTTTAGTTTATTCTATTCAGCACAGCTTTATATTTTAAAATGATAAGCACATATTATTTTTATAAATTAAATCAGCTTTAATTCCTTAAACTTTTGATTATTTCCACCAATGGAAGGAAAATGTTTAAAATCTCAAAAGAAAATATTTTACATAGCCTATGGACATATGAATGAACACTTACGTTCCAATGTAAAAAAGATCTTCCTTTATTTTACATTTAAAGAAAGAGGACTAAAAGCATATTTATAGAGAAAAGTATCTATATTAAACTTTTTGTATCTACTGAGGGCATTTATATCTTATATAAGCTGATATTTGCTTTCTGAATGGATATTGAACCCTGCTGTAGAAAGGGCAACACACGGTGATACATTTTTATGATAAGAAAGAAATTGATAACTTAAAAAAGAAAAAAAGGAAGCTGTCTAAAACTAATAAATGCAAGATATACTGAATCAGGGCCTCTTTTAAATTGGCTAATTTATTAGGAAGGTGAAAAGTGACCTCAATAAGTCTTAACAATTTCTAAAGACTAGAGTTGATACCTTTCTCAGGTTCTAGAGATCCTATCCTCTCACTGGTACACAATCGTTGCTTTTCAAACCTATTAGAGTGTCAAAGGCAGATGTAATTAGAATGGGGGTTGGAGAGGGAAAGGAAACCACAGAGAAAGGGAAGTTAGAGACCAGGCTTCTATTTCACAGCAAGTGAAACAGAAGTACATGTAAACAAGAGTACATATATCAGACCTGCTGGAGATTCTAAGGGGCTACTTATCAATACAACTCATAAGCATTCACCTATAAGAGTGCTAGATTCTCAAAATCTACCACAAAGCTCACCTCTAAGTAGTCTCAATGGGTAATTATCACCCTGCTGTGATTATTTTAAACACTTACATACTCAATAATATAGTGCCTCCCTCTCCCCCTGAGTTATCTTGCATTACTGAGAAATGAAGGTCAAGAGTATGCTGAAGTAGTTAAACAGCAAGGAATTTTGAAGCTCTTTAGTATCTAAGGAACTAGGGTCAAATCTCAGCTTCGTTAATCAAGAACTTTGTAATCTTGGGCAAGTTGTTTAATCTTTCTCTCTAAAATTTCTAAAATGGGACTAACATTATGAACAATGCTCATGGCTTAATGTTGATAATGAAATAATACCTATATACCGCAATGCTCAAATACATAAAGTTTTACGAACATAGTCTTTTTTTTAAAGTGTTATTTAATTTAAATCATTCTGAATAGAAATCTCAATAATTTAGTTATTTTTGTTTCTTCCTAAGGCAAAGAGACACAATTTAACTTTTTCTAGACTGTGTAGGATCAAAATTAGAAATGCAAATTCTAAGGTAAGATTATGTGTGACCATGAATACAAAAAAGTTTCCACAAGCGATCAGTCTCTTTTACAGATACACCTGACAATTTTAATTTACAAAGATGTTTGCCTCCATGCTAATTATTTCTAAATTGTTACAAACTACAAATGGTTATTATTATATAACTAATGAAGTATGTTGAAATTATAGCTAAGAATCAAAAGAATTCCTTACTAGGAACATATGCTTTTAATGTATGAAATTTCTTGGCTCTCACTATACTGGAGATACAAAGATAAAAAAGAATACAGTATCTACCCTCCTGAAGCTCAGAGCCTAATGAAGACAGACATGTAAACAAAATCACAGCAATTTGATAAGTGAAACATTAAAAGCAGTGCTCCATTTGAAGTCAAAATGTTTTTCTGGAAGAGGTGATCTTTACCCTAAGATGATAAAGAGTAGTTCACTGGGTTGGGGGTTAGGGATTTAGGTGAGCAGATATGATCAAGGAGGCTAGAAGAGCACATGTAAAGTAAAACAGCACGGCAGGGTCTGGAGCAGAATGCTTGCAGGGAGGCAAATTTAGAAAGGCAAGGATGGACGAGATCAGAATGGCCTAGTTCGCCATACTGAGGAGGAGTCAGCCCTTTTTAAATAAGTTAAGGAGGAATCACAGAGGTATTTTAAGAGCAGTGAAGGAGGTTGGCTGAAAAAGATAACTTGCTTACATTCACATTATAGAGAAATCCTTTCACCTAAACTGTGTAAATTGACAGGAAAGCGGGGGGATTATCGTCAAGGAAAATATAGTCCAGACTGGAAAGAAGCAGCAGCTAATCTAAAGTAGTGGTGGTAAGAGTGGAGAATACAGAATGGATGACAGAGTCTAAGAAGGTAGTCTTAATAACCCTCAGAGATCTAGGAAAATTTCCCAATTTCTGGTTTTGGAGAATGGCTGGACCATAATGTCATTAGTCAAAATGGAGACAGTAGGAATGGCAACAGTTTTTGACAGGAAAATAGCTCAATTTGGAATTTTCTGAACAGAGCTATCCATTAAGCCATCTGGAGGAGCTCAGGTAAGGCCAGAATTAACTCCAATGGGAGAAATTAACATAAAGGCAGAAATGGAAGACAAAGGCAAAAGTAATGTCACCTAGAGGAAGCACATAGCTCAAAAACGGGGCTACGAATATCTGCTATATATAACTGCTCACAAACACTTTTACTTTCTGGCTTTCACTTGTTTTCCAATTGGACAACTGCATTTTATGAAAGTGAGATATTATTTATAATTTGCGTACTACTTTAAAAGTCTGAAAGTTTTTTCACATAGGACGGCTAAATATAGTTGCTTAAGTTTCCTGGGCATTGTGTCCAACTTCTTTGCTATCATCCCAGGCCTAGTAAAGTGTTTGGGACCAGAAAGATGCCCAATTAAAATGGATGAATTAACTAAATGTGGTCCTTAGGTCAGTCAAGAAGCCAAAATACAGCATCCGAAGACTTTAAAATTGCTTGAGATATCATTTTAAAGGTATAGATGAACACTTAATGCAGTAATTTTTCTCTATATACTGCCTTTTCCATTTAGAAAATGCTTTGGAAATTCTGAACTGACTTTTTAGCAGAGTTCAAGAACTCACCTAAAACCAACAATTTACAGCTATCCACGCTTCAAATTTCAACAGAGAATTCAGAAGCAGGTAGGAAAGAATAATTATGGATTTTTAAAAATATTTTAAAAAGGAAAAATATTAAAAATGCTTCTCTTATAGGTACATTCTTATGTTAACAATGTGAGAGATTTACACAGGAATACTGAAGAGAGTATTTTAAAAGGATTCTCACTCCTGAGAATGAAAACTAGGCAAGTCCATATTTTTTTTTTAGTACTTTCTTTGTACATAACTACTCAGATAAATGCACATTACATAAACTCAGACAACAATGAGTGTTCATAAATTGGTGAATGAAAAAGGTGAGTCAATGAATAAGCAGGGATGGCTGCTGAACAGAAGAAACCATGAGAGTCTGAAGAGGCACAATAAGGGAGCTCAGTCAGTAAAACTGGATGCTAGTTTTGTTGTTTGTCTTCTTACTATTTCTTATTAACAAAGTAAAAGATATCTTAAGAAACCCGCCTTATTTGATAAAAACTAAGAAAGGAGAAAGCTCAATGGTCTGTACATAGGATTACATTACAGTCAAATCTTTTTGGATAGACCACTTCTCAAAATTTCCCTTTGTCTTTCTTTGAATGTCTACCCTCCCTCTTGTGCACATTTTTATGTTAATGAAGAATAGGCAAAATGGTAGTAACAGGTGGAAAAAAAAAATCAAACTGAACATAATGACCTGCCTTTGGACCTGAAACTGTGCCTTTTGTAATTATGAGAACTTACGTGTGGTTTTAATATGGTGATAATCTAAAAGGAAGTCTTCCAGAACAAAAGTATAATTTCATGACATAACCATGGAGGCATCTTGCTCACATTCTAAACCTGGACTAGATTTTGATTACCTGAAAATAAATTAATCCACCTTTACTGGCACTTATTTCTACATAAATATTTTTGTGTAATTGAGAATTCTTTGTGCACAATTTATCTGCCTGAATGTGGACCCTGGGGATGTCCTATTAGAAATCTTGGTATTATATGCTTTCACAGTTAGATCTTAGATTGAGAGAGACTACATGAAGCAGTTAAAGAGTTTCAGTTGGAGCCAGCAGTTTAGTTCTTGCTTCACCATTTAATCTCTCTATAACTTTGGATTCTTTTCTTAAGTACCCTGCATCTCAGTAATTTGTAAAATAGGACTAATAATAGGACTTACAAGACTCACAAGGATGATATAAAGTAATGTATCAGGAAGATACTAAATAAACTGTGTTATTTTTGTAGCTGTAAGTTCAGTTAGTACTTACCAACTTTTTGTATGTCAAGTATATCAGATAACCTAGGTTCCACCATGACAGGTAAACAAAAAGCCCACTCACTTCCAGAGTACTGCAGTACTCTATCACTGGTAAGCATATCAAGTAATTTCTTCCCTTTAACCTTACATTGAAACAGTCAATAAGTCAGGGTTTCAGTTTGCTACCAGTTGAGAAAGGAGTGAAGATAGCCTGTCCTAAAAATCCACTACAAATAACAACTAAGCAGATAAGCTGCATCCAAAAAGTCTAAATTGTAATGGTATTACATAGAGTAAAAACCATCAACAGCTTTCCTTGCACAATCTGCAAATTTTAAGAAACTCTGCTTCTGCTTACTTGCTTCCTAACATAGATCTTTGAAACAAAACAAAGCAGCATACCAGTGGTCATATCTTTTGAAAAATCAAAATCTAGTCCAGGTTTAGAATGTGAGCAAGATGCCTCCATGGTTATGTCATGAAATTATACTTTTGTTCTGGAAGACTTCCTTTTAGATTATCACCATATTAAAACCACACGTAAGTTCTCATAATTACAAAAGGCACAGTTTCAGGTCCAAAGGCAGGCTAGCTTTGAATTTTAAGTTTCCCACTCTGCCAATGTGGATTCAGTTTTATTTTCGGGGCTTAGGTTTCAGTTTGGTTTTCTTTATCATGACTTTGCCCCCAAATACACCGTGACTAAATTGCATTACTATTTATTACACATGTAAGATTTCAGATGGAATCAAAGGATGGAGTAACTAAAGTTAACATGCTTGTTTAAAAACTAGTCAGACATCTTAAGCACTCCCAGATGCCAGCTGACAACCTTACCACTTGAAGCAAATATGTATTTGTTGTGGTAGGGGAGAGGAAAAAGGCCACACCCAAAGCTAAGACTCGCAGTGAAGTGATACCAAGTTTCAGAATTTTAACTATTGCTATTTCTGGTACTCTTTCACGGTCAATGAATTCTTTAAATTCATACCAGGCCCAAAGTTAAAGGAAATGTTCGTCTGATCCTAATTACTTAGG
Source organism: Indri indri (assembly GCA_004363605.1). Lineage (NCBI taxonomy): Eukaryota > Metazoa > Chordata > Mammalia > Primates > Indriidae > Indri > Indri indri. Next base: position 15,191 of record RJWJ010009860.1, on the reverse strand, counting down.
TAACTTCATTCAGTAATGGGCAAGTCCAAGATGGAGAATTACCTCATTCAAAAAAAGATTTAAGTAATCTGATGCAGAAGAGGGCCAAACTCAAGTGATCAGCTCTCAGAAGAGACTCTCAAAGAGCCAGATACCACTCCTCCCCTCCCCCAAGGGGTTAGAAAGGCAAGAAGAGCCTGACTATCAACACAGCAGTTACCTGACACAGAAGACTATCAAGCTACCTGGACCGACCTTTCAGTCTAGACACCCATCTCCCCTGGTGCCACCTCCATTCAGGAAGTCTCTCCTCCCGCCCAGCCCACCCCCGCCAGTCCAGCTCCCATCAGCTTCTTCAGCCTCATCTCCATCCCACCTCCGTGCTCTCGCCCACTCCACTCATCATCGCTTACCTTGGCCACATAATCTTTCACTTCATCCAAGTCTCCGTTTTTCAGGGCCCACATAAACTCCTTGTCACACATCACTGCAGCGGGGCAGGCCGGTTGGCCGGGTAGAAGACGAGGAGGCGGTGGCAGCAGCAAGCGGATACCGCCGGGCGAGAGGAAGACAGGGCCGCGCGAAGCCGGAGAGATGAAGAGAAGGCGGGTTAGGCTGCCAGGCGGGCGAGGCAGTTGGCCGCGGCGACCGTTCGGGCGGGAGAAAGAAAGTTCTTTTGCGGCTACTGGGCCCAGCAGAGCAGGTTCCGCCTGGCCGAGAAGCAAGAGCGCTTACGCTTCCGGTTCACTCCCCGCTAGGACCCTCCCCCAACTTCCTCTTCCTCTTCCTTTCCTCGCTACGTAGGTCTTTGGACCCCGCCCCTACAGCACGAGGCTGGCTGCTGGTGCGCAGGCGCAGTGCCTAGGTCGGCCGGAGCCGGGATGGAGGGGAGGAGCCGGGGATGAGTGGGCGGGGCTGAGAGGGAGAGGGCAGAGGGTCCAGGGGAGGTCCGGAAGGTCAGAGAGCGAGTGGAGGCAGAGTTAAAGTATTTCCGGTGGGATTAGGACGTTTCCGTAGCACCATAAATAGGAAAAATTCTGTAAAACGTGATCTTGGAGGGCATCTTGCTCACCTTCTAAAAATGTCCAGCAGGAGAGTTTGATTTGAATTCCTTCGCTTTTTCTCTTCCTTCTTTCCATCCCTCTCTCCCATCCCTTCCCCCTTCCCTTCTTCCTCCCCCCTTTCCCTTCCTCCCTCCCTTCCTCTTTCCGTCTCTCCCCCTCTGTCTCTCCCTCCCTCTGCCATCCTATTCAGTATTGCTGTGCTTCTACTACGTCCCAGACTGCTAGACACTGAGAATACATTATAGGAAAAAACGATGGAAAAGCAATTTCTACCCTCAAGGACATCTTCAACATTTAAAACAACCCTGTAAGTTCAGTGCGTTAATACTATGTATGATGTTCTGTGGAGAGAAAAACTTTAGTGTGTGGTGGGGAAACAAATTAACTCATCTCCCTGACTAGCAAATGGCATCCAAATTGATGCCACAAAGCAGAGCAAACCAAACTGTCTGGTACAATTCACATTTTTAAAAATGTTATGTTTGTTTTTAATGGTTTGAAGCTTCGGGGCTATTCTAGTGGAGCCAGTTCTGTTTTTCCTAGGGTTTGGCTGTAATGCCATAGGGCACAGCCACCAATAAATTGTACCTCACAACCCTAATGATCCAGACATGCACACAAGAACACATAGAGATCCAATAAAAACTCTTATTGGAACTATTATAAACATAAAGTCTATTATTTATGACCCACTAAATAAATAAACCAAGCTACTTTGGAACTTGCAGCCTTGGGGCCACATGTAGCCTTCTGGATCCTTGAGTGCGGCCTTTTGACTGAATCCAAATCCAAAGGGATTTGTTCTGTGAAGTTTGGATTTGGTTGAGGAGCGAGACTTGGGGAGCTGGAGGGCCACACTGGCCTTGAGGCTGCAGGTTCCCCACCCTGCTAGGGGTTACAAACACAGATTCTGGAGTCAGATCGCTTAATTTTCAATACAAGGTTCACCTCTTATTAATTTAGTGTAATCTTGGGCGAGTTACTAACCCCTCTTCACTTCAGTTTTCCACATATGTAAAATGGGGATAACGATAATGTTTAATAAATATATTTTTTGCTCTCATTTAGAAATAATAAATAGGTTTCAAATCAAAAGAAAAACCTCTACATATTAACAGCTACCTAGATTGTTATTCGTTAATTTTACTTCCTGACAATTAGAAATACAAATCCATGTACCCAACAATGACACATCTCCAGGAACAAATATCAATGAGGAATTTGTTAGGCAAATCCTGGAGTCCCCATCTCTTTTCCAACCCACATTCCTGCCTGTGTGATCTAAGTGACATCATGCTGAGAGCTCTTGATTTATGTCTTTAATCCAGACTTTTCCTATGGGATCCGTTCTTATATTTAATTTCTTACCCATTTGAATGTCTCAACATGTCCAAAATAGGATCTGGTTGCCTATAGATTCTAAACCTAGGTGTTCCCTGTACTTCCTGGTCTCTGTAAATCACAACACTAACCACTCTGTCACTAAAACAAAAAACATGGGAGTCATTCCAAACTTTTCTCTCTTATTCAATCCATTAGTAAGTCCTTCAAAATATCTTAAATTTGTTCACTTCTTGCCATCTTCGGTACTGAGCCCTGCCCCTGCTCCACATCCTAGCCACTGCCATCTCTGTCTGCACTGCTATGATACCTCCTAGAGCTGCAGTCACCAATCCCTGGGCTGTGAACTGGTACCAGTCTGTGGCTTGTTAGGGACCGGGCCATAGAGCTCCCCCAACCCAAGGAAAAAATTTCTTCCATGAAACTGGTGCCAAAAAGGTTGGGGACCACTATCTTAGAGGGTCTTCCATTTTCACTCTTATTCGTTTCCAGGTAATTCCCCGCAAAGAGAGATACTCTTTTAAAACATAAATCAAACTTGCACTTCTTGTCCTAAGACCTTTCTGGCTTTCTATCGCTTATCTCATGACACTCCCTCCCACCACATTGTTTCTTTGATTCCGAACTATCTTGTCTTCTAAGTTTCAGGAAAACCAAGTTCATTCCACCCTAGGGCCTTTATGCATGTTGTTTACTGTCTGGAATGTTCTTTTAATTCCTGCTCATGCGTTCTGACTTTGAGGTCTTAATGCACAGGTTACCTCTTCAGAGAGGCCTGTTAAATAGGTCCCTCAGTTACTTCTGTTGTGCAGCGCAGTTTTCACCTCCCTTCATAGCACTTATCACTTTTAAGTATCTCTTTTATTTATCTATTTTGGTAGGTATTTATGATGTTAAACAAATCCTTTTGTCTGTCATTCTGGGCACAAAAGAGAATTGCTCTTCCTGGCTTCCTCATAGTTTGGTAATGTCATAAAACTAATTTTGGCCTATTGGTTATGAGCAGAAGTGATATGAGTCACTTCCAGGCTTGCCAAAGCAAGACTCTTCAGAACTCTTTTTTCCTTTTGCTACAGCAACCAGCGACATTCAAGATAGTGGCTACCCTGTCAGTTTGGGTTCCCAAGTGACTACAATGAACAGAGCTCCCCCACCATCCCATAATGGATATGTAGCATGAATAAGAATTAAACTTTTGTTGTTTTAAGCCACTGAGATTTTAGTGTTTATTACTGGAGGAACACTGAATCAATCTTGACTAACACAAAAATTGTTGCCAGAATGGGGATGTTACTATTAATAGAACAAAAATTTTAAATAAATAGCATTGGCTCAGGGGCTAGGTAGTACACAACAAAGAAAGTGATATGAGAAGCCTAAGGATGGTGATTCATATTCACAGGAGTGAAACATTTGGCGAAACATAGAAGGCCGTTAATGTACCATATAAACTTGTAGCTCTAGGGGAAGAGGCTGGAAAGCGGAAAGCTGGTGGCATGTTTTGGTAACTATTGGGCACATAAAATACTACAGGAAAAGATGAGTTCAGAAAATAATTTTCCAGCCTACAATTAGGAATGAAAGTGATTCTAGGGAGCCAGAAATGTGAGGACTTGCACAATTGGAAGATACAAGTGATTCTCATCCTTATCCATTAAAAAAACAAAACTGAGATGAGCAAGAAAGGCTGATTAGAACTCAACCTTGTGGCAAGGATGAAATTAAACATATGGCTGTCATACCCATGACTAAAACCTCTGCATAAAGTGGTACCCAGTGAATACTTTCAGTTGGGCAGAGTGGTACAGGTCTTCCCATGACAAAGCCTGATAGGCTCAAGATACCTACAAGAAACAAGAGAGAAAGTTGTGTCTCAGAAAGTACGGTGGCTGTGACTATGAACAGAGTTGCCTTGAATCAAATATGGAAGCTGACAACATTTTTGAGAGAGGTACCAGAATATCTATCAGGGCTTAGGGAAACTGAAAATAGACTTGAAGTGACCCTGGCACCTTAACCTTCTGTGGGCAGGAAGTAGTCTGAGAAGGCTGCTCAAACTCCAAGCAAACATGTTCTCTAATACTCACTTAAGGTAAGGACAAGGGGGATCATGGAAAAGAAAAACCCCTCTGCAAGGTGGACCTAAGAACCACAGAAAACAATGCCCTGGTGGAGAGGGGTACCATGGATCAAAACTGGGGCCTCATCAAGGAACATCCCCGACCCTAGTGGAAAGGATCCTTGCAATGTCTGCTGGGTAAGGTTCCAGAAGTCCCACAGACTAATAATTGCTATCTGTATTCTGTTCTTTCCCTTTTCCAGTGGGGCTGCTTATAGAAGTTATCCTGGGTGAATTCTATTAGCATAATTAAGGACCTTAATTAACCAAGAGTCATGCCTGAATAGACAGTCTCCTCACCTTTGCATGGTTCTAACTTTTGCAAACAGGGTCTGTATATTCTACAAAAGAAAAGACTTGAGGTCTGCTTCAAAATGCCGACAAAAAAGAATGAACTTAAAGATGGCCGTGACAGCTTTAACTGGGATCGTGTTCTTTTATTGCCATATTACAAAAGTAATAAATTAATGCATGCTTACTTTTTAAAAATTTAAGAACACATCATTGTATATAGAGTAAAAAGTGAAAATACCCTTTATTGCAGTCCCTAATCTCTTCCTTACACAACCCATGGATAACATACCTACCCATACATAACCACTGAAAGCATTCTGCAGAACTGGTGAACTGTGGCATATACTCTTAATTGGAGATAGAAAAAACATATAAGATGGTTTTATAAGTGTATCGTGTGTATGTGTTTACATATATACTTAGAAAAGTACAAGGAGGAATCAAGTATTAATCGTGGTATTCTCCAGATTGTGGGATTATGGTTGATTTCTTGCTTTCTTCCCTACACTTTTCTACATTTTCTAATTTTCTATTAAAAGTACTAATTTAATATCTATGTAGAGCAGGATTTATGTCCAATTCAGTTGAGGGAGTTTCAAGTCATCACGGTAAGAAGCTTACAAAAGTCAAGTGAAAAGAAACAGTAATGTGGTTAGTGTAGCTCTAGTGGGTAGTCAACATAATAGAAATTTACAACAAATATTTTAATAAATATTTATTTTGTGCCAACCCTGTTTTAGGATTTGAGAACAAAGTGGTAGTTAAGACAGATAAGATCCCTCTTCTCATGGAGATAAATATTCTAGTGCAGGAGGCAGATAATGAATGATTACCTTACATTAATAAGGTAATTGAATTACCTTACTTTAATAAGGTAATTCAGGTAATATTTAATGCTATTAAGAAACTAAAGGTCGTGGTAATAGTGAATGTTATTGTTGGTGGGAAACACTAGCTAGACAGGGCAGTCAAAGAAGGCCTCTCTGGGACTATCTGAGCTAAGACTTGGAGCAAGCCTCTCAACCCTCTGCAGGCAGAGCCTTCCAAGTAGAAGGAACAGCAGTTGCAAATGCCAAGGCAGGTATAGGCTTGGTTGAGCTAAGGACTGGGTGGGCTCAGCTATAATGGTATGAATGTGTGTGTGAGAAGTCAGGGCAAGTCCTGATAATGTGGACTTGCTGAATGTGTTATAGGGATTTTCTTGGGGGGAAAAAGTACTACCTATAAAATGTTACCGACAAACTTGTCAAATGTGGTAAGAATAATTGCAGTGCAAAAATGGCATTAAAACCACACAGAAAGTTTACATGAGTATAAAATTCAGTTTTGCATTTTTTTGCTTCTCTCAAATCCTCATTGAGATTATGTAGTAGACTCAGTGTCATGAACAGCTAAGACCCTTATAGTTAAACAACTTCAAGATAATTCCTCAAGGAACCCTATTCTTCATGCTGATTAAGCCCTCTAAAAGTGATGTATGGTGTTGGTACCAAGTTCTAGGCAGCAGGTGCTGAGTCAGTGATTTGGGTGAGAGGGACAGCATACAGGCCATGTCGGTTGTGTGTGTTTGTGTTTGGTGGTGGGGGTGGCCATGAATCTGGGAGGCCACAATGTTTGGGCTGGACACACAACTGGAATGATTGAGCTCATTAGGTACCTCTGCTTCAAAGGATCTGGATTCATTTTTAGAATGAGAGCAGGCTGTGCTTAAATAGCCTCAGCTGTGGAAGGTGAAGACTGGCAGGGGCCCTGAAGTACAGTTCTGATCCTTCAGAAACTCCCTACCAAGCATCGGGTGGTGGTGGCAGCAGCAGACTCAGAGTTTGGCTGGCTTAGCTGAGAGAAAATGAGCCATTGGAGGAAGATGGTAAGTAAACTTGACCAGAGAGGTTTAGTTCAGAGATAAGGGGAGATCCTGACTTACTGCAGAAGTTTATTTGTGAGTAGAACATTACTGAGATGTTTGTATTTCTTCTTTTTTCTAAATTATATTTTACTTTTTTGGTCTTTTAAATTTTTAATTATTTTTACATTGATGCATAATATTTATACATAGTTATGGGTTACATGTGATATTTTGATACACACATGCAATGTATAATGATCAAATCAGGGTATTTAGGCTATCTATCACCTGGAACATTCATCATTTCTTATTAGAGAATAATGTATTGTTATTGCCGTGGTTTATAGAAACAAATGTATTATTACAGGCTAAATATAATCAATTAGAAAGTGTGCTATTTTTCCTTTTATCAACCACACCTATGTAGATTCTGGTGCTAGGCACTACTGCTCACCTTTGACAGTTCCTGAATTTTAGGGCACATCCCTGTTTGAGATGAATAGTCTCTGATATGTTAGCTTTGCATTCCTAAACATATAATAGGAAAGGCAAATGTCAAGCTGCCACAGGTGACAGCAGTTGCTGAAATGTACCCTGGAGGATAAAGGCAATGGAGAACTAAAGTTCTCTGGGAAAGCTTCAGATGTTTAGATCCTGTAGTGAACTCTGTTGACAAAAGGTCTCAATGTTGCAAGGTCCTCCAAGGTAGTTGGAAAGAGATTGAATGTTTTTGCTAGCTTAAGGGAAAAAGAAGACAACAATTCAAAGTTCCATGAGCTTTACTTTTATAGAACATTGACTAAGTCATCAATCAAAAAGTCTTATAAATACTAAGACTAGGTGGGGACAGAGCAAGATGGCTGAATAGAAACTTCCGGCAATCATCCTTCCACAGGTACACCAAATTCAGAAACTATCCACGCAAGCAAGCACTTTTAGAAGAACCGAGAAGAACCTTTGACATTATTTCAAGGAAAGAGGCACTATAGAGGTCAGAAAGACAATCTTACATTGGCAACACCACCCCTTCCACATCCCTCAGCAGTGCCACAGAGCACTCCAAGTGGAGAGAGAGTAGAGAGAGACTCTGTATGCTTGGGGAAGGGAGAATGACATGATTGTGGGACTTTGCATTGAAACCCAGTGCCACCCTGGCACAGGGGAACACAGCACAGGGAAGAATTCTGCCAGTGCCCATGGCCCATGAAAGGAACATTTAGACCAGGTCTGCTAGAGAGAAATCCATCCCCCATCCCAGGGTTCTTGCTAGCTCCACCAGCTCCACCCCTGGCTGACAAAAGGAAAGCAGCATGGGGCCTGGACTAAATTCATAAGGCAGTCAGACCACAAAAGCTGCAGTTGTTGGACAGTTCCTGCCGCGGGGCAGTGGACTTGGGGTGCACATGACTGAGTGAGACACCAGCAGTGGCAGACAAGCCAGTGTCTGTGTCACTTCTTCCCCCAACTACAGGCAGCACAGCTCAGGGAGTCTTCTAATACTTGCAGAAGGGGAAGGGAAAAGTTCAGAGGACTTTATTTTGCAACTGAGGTACCAGCTCAGCCACAGTAAAATAAAGTATCAAGTAGACTCCTGAAGCCCCTGAGTGAAGGCCTTAGTTCCTAGAAGGCATTTATGGACCCATCCTGGTCCAGAAAGAAACATGCTGCCCTGAAGAGAAGGATCCAGTCCAGGAAGGATTCACCAACCTGCTGACTAAAGAGCCTTTGGGCTTTGAATAAACATCAGAGGCAGCTAGGCAACAGTCACCACTGATTTGGTGAGACTGACCTGGCTTCAGGTGTGACCTGACTCTGGTGGCCACTAGGGACTGTCCACATCATGCCTCCCCCAACTTTAGCAGCCCAGCACAAAGAGTGAGGGGAGAGAGTGAGAATCTTTGCCTGGCAATCCAGGGAATTCTCCTGTATCTTACCCTAGTCCACCAAGGCAGTACCACCAGGAGTCTGCCACAGTCATAACTGTGCTTGGGGTACCCCAAGTGCTGATATATTACTAGCTGCAGTGACCAAAGACTTAGGTCACAACATTCAATTTCCTTTGAATACCTGGAAAGCCTTCTCAAGAAGAACAGGTTCAAACAAGCCCAGACTGTGAAAATTAAAATAAATACCTAAGTCTTCAATGTCCAGACATCTATGAACATCCACAAACATCAAGAACACCCAGGAAAACATGATCTCACCAAACAAACTAAATAAGGTACCAGTGATCAATCTTGGAGCAATGGAGATATGTGATCTTTCAGACAAAGAATTCAAAATAGCTGTCCCGAAGAATCTCAATGAACTTCAAGACAACATGGAGAAGGAATTCAGAAGCCTATCAAAGAAATTTAACACAGAGATTGGACTAATTAAAAAAAATCAAGCAGAAATTCTGGAGCTTAAGAGTTCAATTGACAAACTGAGAAATGCATCAGAGTCTCTCAACAGCAGAATTGACCAAACAAAAGAAAGAATTAGTGAGCTTGAAGACAGGCTATTTGAAAATATACAGTCAGAAGAGAAAAAAGAAAAAAGAATAAAAAGGAAAGAGGAATGCCTGCAAGATCTAGAAAATAGCCTCAAAGGGAAAATCTAAGAGTTATCGGCCTTACAGGGGAGGTAGAGAAAGAGATTGGGGTAGAAAGTTTGTTGAAAGAAATAACAACAGAGAACTTTCCAAACCTAGAGAAAGATATCAACATTCAGGTACAAGAAGGTTATAGAACACCAAGCAGATTTAACCCAAACAAGATTACCTCAAAGCATTTAATAATCAAGCTCCCAGAGGTCATGGATAAAGAAAAGGTCCTACGAGAAGCAAGAAAAAAGAAAAAAAAATAACGTATAAAGGAGCTCTGATATATCTGGCAGCAGACTTCTCAGTGGACACCTTACCAACCAGGAGATAGTGGCATGACATATTCAAAGTGCTGAAGGAAAAAAACCTTAACCCTAGAATATTATATCCAGCAAAGATATACTTCAAACATAAAGGAGAAATACTTTCCCTGGCAAACAGAAGTTGAGGTATTTATTTCATCAACACCAGACCTGTCCTATAAGAAATGCTAAAAGGAGTTCTTCAATCTGAAAGACAAGAATGTTAATGAACAATAAGAAATCATCTGAAGGCATACAAATAACTAGTAACAGCAAGTACACAAATATGGAATACTCTATTGCTGTAACTGTGGTGCATAAAACATATTTTGAGTAGGAAGCCTAAAAGACAAATCCATAAAAAATAATTACAACTTTTTGAAAGATAGTATAAAAAGATATGGGTAGAAACAACAAAAAGATAAAAAGCAGGGGGAAGAGGATGGAGTTAAAAGGTAGAATTTCTGTTAGATTTCTCTTTGCTTGTTTATTTGCAAGCAGAGTTGTCATATGCTTAAAATAATTGGTTATAAAATGTTTTCCACAAGTGTCATGGTAACCGCAAATCAAAAAAAACCTACAACAGATATACAAAAAATAAAAAGCAGGAAATTAAAGCACGCTACCAGAGAAAATCACTTTTAACAAAGGAAGACAGGAAGGAAGTAAGAAAGAAAGAGGACCACAAAACAGCCAGAAATCAAACAATAATATGGCAATAGTAAGTCATTACTTATCAATGTTAACATTGAATGTGAATCGACTAAACTCTCCAATCAAAAGACATAGAGCGGCTGAATGGATCAAAAACCGAGAGCCAACCATATGTTGTGTGCAAGAGACACACTTTACCTACAAAGGCACACAAAGATACACATAGACTGAAAATGGGATGGAAAAAGATATTTTATACAAATGGAAACCAAAAAAGAGCAGGAGTAGCTATACTTCTACCAGATAAAATAGATTTCAAGGCAAAAACTGTGAAAAGAGACAAAGAAGGTCCTTATATAATGATAAAGGGGTCATTTCAGTAAGAGGATATAACAGTTCTAAATATATATGCACCCAACACTGGAGCACCCAGATATGTAAAGCAAATATTATCAGAGATAAAGAGAGAGACAGAGACCCCAATACAATAATCACTGAAGACCTTAAACTTAACACTCTACTTTCAGTATTGGACAGATCGCCTAGACAGAAAATCAACAAGGAAACATTGGACTTACCCTGCATTGTAGATGGAATGGATCTAATAGATATTTATAGATGGTGGCTGCAGAATACACATTCTTCTCCTCAGCTCGTGGATCATTCTCAAGGATAGACCATATGTTAGGCCACAAAACAAGTCTTAAAAAATTCAAAAAAATTAAAATCATACCGGATATTTTCCCTGACCACAATGGAATAAGACTACAAATCAATAACAACAGGAACATTGGAAACTATACAAACACATGGAAATTAAACAACATGCTCCAGAATGTCAGTGGGTAAATTAAGAGATTAAGAAGGAAATTTAAAAATTTCTCAAAACAAATGAAAATACAACATATCAAAGCCTATGGGATATAGAAAAAGCAGTAATAAGAGGAAAGTTAATAGCAGTAAGTGCCTACACCATAAAGGTAGGAAATCTTCAAATAAACAACCTAACAACACATCTCAAAGAACTAGAAAATCAAGAGTGAACCAAACCCAAAATTAGTAGAAGAAAAGAAATAATAAAGATTAGAGAAGAAATAAATGAAATTGAAACAAAAAATTATAAAACATCAATGAACTAAGTCCTTTTTCAAAATAAACAAAATTGACACACCTTTAGTCAGGCTACCTAACAAAAAAAGAGAGGCCCAAATAGATAAAATCAGAGATGAAAAAGGAGACATTATAACTGATACTGCAGAAATCCGAAGGATCTTTAGAGAATACTATGAGCAACTATATGCCAATAAGTTGGAAAACCTAGAAGAAATGGATAAAGTCCTAGACATATGCTACCAAGATTGAACCACGATGAAATCCAAAACCTGAATAAACCAATAGCAAGTAACAAGATAGAAGCAGTAGTAAAAAGGTTATCATCAAAGAAAATCCCAGGACCAATGGCTTCACTGCTGACATCTACCAAGCCTTCAAAGAAGAATTAATACCATTCCTACTTGAACTATTCCAAAAAATCGAGGAGGAGGGAATACTCCCAAACTCATTCTATGAGGCTTGTATCACCCTGATGCCAAAACCAGGCAAAGACACAACAAAAGAAGAAAACTATAGACCAACATCTGTGATGAACATTTTGAGATGCAAAAATCCTCAAAAAATACTAGCAAACCGAATTCAACAATGCACTAAAAAGAGTATTCATCAAGATCAAGTGGGATTCATCCCAGGGATGCAAGGATGGTTCAACATATGCAAATCAATGAATGTGATACAAAATAGCAAAAGTCAAAAACCATATGATCATTTCAATTTATGATGAAAAAGAATTTGATAAAATTCAGTATCCCTTCATGATAAAAACTCTCCAAAAACTGGGTGTAGAAGTTAGGGTATACTTTAAAATAACTATAAGAGTGGAATCGGAATGTTCCTAACACAAAGAAATGATAAATGCTTGAGGTGATGGATACCTCAGTTACCCCGATTTGATTAATTTACATTGTATGCCTGTATCAAAACATCACATGTACCTTGTAAAGATATACAACTATTATGTACCCATAATAATTAAAAAAAAGGCTAACAAAAATACCAAGTATCAATAAGTACAACACATTTATGTTGATTGTATATGACTTGGAATATAATACTTCTGTTTTAAATGTTATAGCAGTTTGTTTTTTGTTTGTTCTTTCTTTGATCTGTTTGATATCAAATGTTTGTTAAAGCATAAATCAAAAGGTTGTTCTTTTTTTTTTATTTCATGGTATTATGAGGGTACAAACATTATGGTTACATTTTATGTCTTTGCCTCACCCAAGCGAGGGTTAGAGGCATGCCCTTCCCCTCTACAATGCTCCCCGTGTCCTTTAGTTGTGTGTTTACCCCCGCATCCCCCTAATCCCTGGAGAATGTTACTGCCATGTGAGCACCCTAGTGTTCATCAGTTAGTACCAATTTGATGGCGAGTACAAGTGGAGCCCATTCTTCCTATCTTGTGATACCTCATTTTGGATAATGGGCTAAAGTTCAAGCCAGGAAAATATAAGAGGTGCTAGATCACTGTCATTTCTTATGATTGAGTAATATTCCATTGTATACATATACCAAATTTTAATAATCCACTCATGAATTGACGGGCACTTGGGTTGTTTCCACATCTTTGCAATAGTGAATTGTGCTGCGATAAACATTCGGGTGCAGATGTCTTTATCATAGAATGTTTTGTGCTCTTTTGGGTAGATGCCTAATAGTGCTATTGCTGGATCGAATGGTATTTCTATTTTTAGCTCTTTGAGGTATCTCCAAATTCTTTTCCACAGAGATTGCACTAATTTGCAGTCCCACCAGCAGTGTAAGAGTGTTCCTGTCTCTCCACATCCTCGCCAGCATTTGTTGTTTTGGGATTTTTTGATAGAGGCCAATCTCACTGGGGTTAGGCAATATCTCATTGTGGTTCAAAAGGTTGTTCTTATGAGAAAATATATTTTATGTTGATTCATTTTATGTTTTTATCCCTAGGTACCATATAGTAAAAATTCTGAATCACCTATCATTTTTTTTTTCTGGTAAATTTGGGGAGAGTTCAATTGCAGTATAACTCTTTCTCTAATCTTTGAAATATGTGACTGTGCAGATTCACTGTCTACATGGGTAGGAGCAAGTGTAATAAACATGCATGTTATAGATAGGCTGCTTTTGTAATTAAAAGCAAATGCATGACTGGCATGCCATGTGACATCTTTGTCATGGAGGCCCAGGCATATTAGCCACAGGGGAGTAGGCATGGAAAGGAGTTGGGGAGGAAAAGAATAATGGTGAAAACAAACATTCTAGTGTTTTATAGATTGTCAAATGCGTTTACATTATTTCTTATGAACATCAAACCTACCCTATGAAGTTGGTTTCATTGCTATGCCATTTTGCAGTGTGGAAATGGAGCAGGGAGAGATTCCGTGACTTTCCAAGGCCACATATGCTGTAGGTGGAGGAGCCGAATGTCCATTCTGGCTTTAAAACTATACTGTTTAGAAAAACTGGGGGCAGGCATGCATTGGTGTGAGAACAGCAGTTGAATTTGTTAAAGTCCCAGGTTCCAATGCACGTAATTAAGTAAAAGTGTTTCAAAATTTTTAGAAAAAATCAGTATATGCCTTCATTTTCCACAGTCCAGGCTTAAGGAAAAGGTTAGAAAGAATCTTGTTTCTTTAAAGACCTGGCAGCTAGAAAAGATGTCATTAGGCCAGAAAGGGGAAGAGTTTTGTAGTCAAGCAGGAAAACTGGAAATGCCTGTGGAAGTCATTATGTTCCCATCAGGGTTGCTCAACCTCAGCATTATTGACATTTTGGGTGGGATAATTTGGAGAGCTAGTCTGGAACATTTCTCATTATAGGGCATTGTGCAACAGCCCTAGCTTTTACACACTACATGCCAGTAGCATTGACTCTCCTCATTCCCAGTTGTGTTAGCTAGAAACGTCTCCAGACATTGCAAAACATCCCCTAAGGGGCAAAGTCACCCATGGTTGAGAACCATTGTTTAAGGTGAATCAAACTGAATTAAGTAACCAAAATTGTGTGCTTCAAGTTTACCTACTGGCACATGGGTTATATCCCAACATTTTTTCCCTCACACTATTGTAAAGTATTTTTTAAACCAATGAGATCAACTTGTCAAATGTATGCTTATTGGACAACCCTCTACAGATGCGTAGCATCAGGGAAAAATAAGAGGGGAAATTATGATCTTAAGGAAAAGACTTTGGGGAAAAATTCCAAATTCTTGACATACTGGCAATAGAATATTACCCGAAGCAGAAACTTCCTGAGGCTCGTGCTTTTACATCGTAGCTGTTGGCAGGCATGTAAAAGAGCACAATCCTTTTGAAGACCATTTCCCTTGACCCTGGTATCAGGAGCTCCTTCTCTAGTGTGTGGAGGAGCCTCTACTTCATATCAAGCTCACTGGTGCCAATTACAAAGGCCCAGAGCCACCCATTCTGAAGTTTTGGATGTGAGAAACTCTCATGACTATCTCCTAGAAAAATAAAATAAAAATACCACAAGCAATAAGATTTTGAACCTCTTCCAAGGAGGTCATGAATAGAGAAAACTTAATTTTTAAAGGGCAAGAGACTTGTAATATTACAGTTTCGGAGTGCTGAAAGGCTTAATGGAGAAATATAACATGCAATTAATGGTTTGCTGGTGAAGGAAAATCCATCGGTGAAAAAACAAGAACACTAAATAAGGAAGTCATACGGCTCGTACTTTGACTATTCTTTTATTCTGGCTCCAGAACTACCTCTTGGACCCAGAAAGGAATATAATGAAAGATGT
Source organism: Indri indri (assembly GCA_004363605.1). NCBI lineage: Eukaryota > Metazoa > Chordata > Mammalia > Primates > Indriidae > Indri > Indri indri. Next base: position 151 of record RJWJ010009860.1, on the reverse strand, counting down.
AAATCCTTGAGAGAACTTCTCTGCAGGAACTTACTGCATTTTTAATACATAGATTAAAAAATCATGCTTGTGAAGGAGAAATCATTAATGGCCACACTAGTGGACATTTGCCTTTAAAATTATTTTGGCTGCCCAGCCCTGGAATGCTCAT
>RJWJ010009859.1:0-48734 GCA_004363605.1 Indri indri | reverse complement strand
CACCATCAAATTGGTATTAACTGATCAACACATAAGTGCACATATAAGAATAACATCTATTGGATGTTGGGCAGGGGGGGAGGGGGGTGGGGGGAGGAGGGAGGAGGGTACGGGTATATGCATACACAAAGAGTGCAATGCGCACCACCCGAAGGATGAACATATTTGAAACTCGGACTTGGTGGGCGGGGCAAGGGCAACATACGTAACCTAAACATCTGTACCCCCATAATATGATGAAATAAAAAATAATTTTAGCCCATTTTTAAATTGGGTTATTTGTTTTCTTCCTATTGAGTTGAGTTCCTTATATATTTTGGATATTAAATGGTTATCAGATATATGGTTTATAAATATTTTTTCCCATTTTTACTCTGTTGATTGTTTCCTTTGCTGTACAGAAGCATTGTAGTTTGACGTAATCCCGTTTGTTCCTTTGAAGGTTTTAACCAGAGGACTAGCATGGCCAACTTTGTATTTAAGAAGAGTCACTCCAAAGGCAGTGTGGAGGATGGTATGTTAGTTTTCTTGAGCTTCCATAACAAACTGGAGGGCTTAAATAACATAAATTTATACTTTCTCATAGTTCTGGAGCCTAGAAGTTTCAGACCAAGGTGTTGGTATCAATTTCTTCTGAGGCCTCTCTCCTGTGCTTGTAGATGGCCATATTCAACCTTTGCCTTCACGTGGTCTTTCCTATGTACCTGTGTGTATCTAAATTTCCTTTTCTTATAAGAACACATAAGTCATATTAGACTAATGACCTTATTTTAACTTAATTAGCTCCTTAAAGAGACTATCTTCAAATACAGTCACATTCTGAGTTACTAGGGGTTAAGACTCCAACATATAAAATTTGGGGAGGGGGGTACAATTTAACACATAACAGATGGGTTGGAGGGCAACAAGAGTGGAGTCAGGGAGGCAGTGAGAAAGCTATTGCAGTAATCCAGGAGACATAGGCTTTGGTAGATCAGACTAAGTAATGGCAGAGGAGCTGGAGATAATTGGATTGCTCCAAGAGAACCTCGGAAGACATTACAGAATAGATAGCATTTGGTAGTTGTGAATAGGATATATTAAAATGATGAGGGAGGAGTTAAGGATGATACTTGAATTTCTAATTTGGACATTGAGTAGAGGACAATAGAAGTAACATGGTTAGGGAAGAATTGTCTTCTGAGATGCAAGCGTATTCTCCTCATGTTCTGAGATAAAATTTAAGCCCCGGGATCACAGTTCCTTGAATCACCTTCCCTTCTTCCTCACTTGAACACCAGAGCTTATAATAATTTGCATCTGCTCTCATCCCCACCATGACTCCTTGTTCCTTATAATCCAGGAGTGCTCAGACCTCTCCCACTGCTTAGAGGCTAGAGATCTATCGCTGAGCCCCTGTCAGTAGCTTAGGCTCTGCTCCCTATGGACAGAAGGCTGCCAGCTTCTTGGACTCTTCTATTCCATGGCGCCAGATTATACTTCCCTACTGGGATACGTGTCCCCTTCATTTCAGACCTCTTGGTGCTGATCACTTGCCTGAACCTATACCTGCCCCTGCTTTATACCCCATCTCAATGGACTAATGCAGTTCAAGCTTCTGCTTTTGTCTGGTTGTGAGTATGTAGCAATGCCTTGGTACTGACTCCAAAGACTTGGCAGGCCAACCTCAGAGAACAAGAGCAGTGATTTGGACCAGTCCAGAAATATTTAGATACCCCTCTCAGACTTCTCTGTCTGGTGAAGATGTTCTTCCCAAAGAATGGACAGACAGGGAGATTGACCTGAGATCTTCAAGTCAGGCAAAGTGGAACTGAGTAAAGAGGCCTGAGTGACACAGCTTAAAGATAGCAGTAACTCTACATAGGATTGTATTTGTTTGTCCTGTCCTGCTAAATTTTATGGAAATAGCCAATCCAGAATGCTTGAACATACTGTTGGCTAGTCCACCACCCAAACCAGCAACCTTGAGACACTGTAACTCTTTAATTGGCCTTGGCTCAGCCCCTTTCCAGTCTAGCATCAAACTACTTCCTCTCTAAAACTGCTTTTTCCCATAGGTGGGGAAAGAAATCAACATGTGTTAGAGACTGCTACTTTCTCTTCACTGTTCATTCTTTCCCTTTATTTCTTTTAGTAACGTAAATCTCTAAGATTTAGCAAGGAACCTGGCTCCCCAGAATAGAGACTACATTGCCCAACCTCCCTTGCAGCTATGTGTGGTCACGTGACTAAGTACGTGTCTGTGTGTGTGTGTGTGTGTGTGTGTGTGTGTAAGCAATGCCTGCAATCTCTGAATTACTTCCTTAAAAGGAAATGGCTTGCCCTGCACTTCCTTTTTTCCCCTCGTTTCCTAGGGGCTAAAACACTGACATAGTGGTAATAAACTAGTTTCGACTATGCAGACAAGGACAATATTTTAGGGGATGATGGAACCACGAGACAGAAAGAAACTAGATCTCTGGAAGATCTTTTAGAGCAGAGCAGCTTACCTGTTCTCCCTTTGATTTGTTGTATGAGATAAAGAGAAATTTCTATCTTGTTTGGATCTCCATTAACAAAAGTTTAGCCTGTACCCTAATACTCAGTGTGTTGTCCCTCACCCATCACCCAGAGGACAATTTTCTGTACACTTGGGCCCATAACTTGTCTTCAGCCTTCTTTTAAGCCGTGTTGCTCAGTGCCAAGGAAGACCAAACTCAGGTGCAATCATCATTGTAAAGGTGATCCTGTCCACTCACCCCTTGCCCCCATCTCCAGTTCCTTCTCTGTATTCCCAAAGACCCCTAGGTTTACCTTTCTCCCAGCACTTAACACAAAGGATTTTTATTGTCTGTGGATTTATCTATCCTCCTCACTGGAGAGTGAGTTCCTCAACAGTTAGAGCCTATCTGAATTGTTCATTTTGTTTGTTGTCCCACCACTTTCAAGACTCAATTTGGACACCAGCTACTCTGAAAAGCCTTTCTCACCTCTTTTCCTCTAGATGGGTTAGGGTGCCCCTCCTCTGTGCACCTACAGAATATCAACAATTCCAACTTATCACTTCACATAGGAGTAATCACACAGCATTTCAATTGCCCCTTCTACCTTCTCTCCTCTACTAGACTTTGAGCTCCTCCAAGATTACTGAATTCCCAGTATCTAATACTGCACCTGCACTAATTTACTTTATGAACAAATTTCCTGACAGTTTACATAGGAGACAGAAAAATGTACAGTGCTATCAAACCCTGTCTTATAAATGGACTGGTCTCCAAGAGTTTTTGTTTGGAGCTGTGAGTTCATTAGAGGTGGTGCAGTTAAGTGCAAAGAATCTTGGCCTGCTGGTAAGGGACTTGTGTTCTCTGCCACTAATTCCTTAAGGACTATGAGTAAGTCCCTTCCACTATCTGGACTTCAGTTTCTTCTTCTAAACGGTGAGGCTGTGGACAGGTGGTTTCCAGCAGTTCTGCTAGCTTTCAGTTTCTATATGTCTTTGAAGGCAGCCATAGGCTGTTTGTCAGTATCTGAAGTTCTGTACAAAGATTTGCTCTCTCATGTCTTTGTTAAAATGCAAAGCATCTGAGGACCATCTCATTAAATCTCAAATGACTCAATTTATCTGTCTCTATTGATCCATTGCTTTCCCTCAGTGGAGTGAGGGAGTAATCTGTGATCTGTGGCCTCCCCCATTGCTCACAAAGTGGAACACAGGAAAGGAGCAGCTATCAGGGAAAAGAAGAAATATGGCAGAGGCATCCCTATTGTTCACGCATCAGGCACTGCCAGTCTCTGCCCTAGCTTCACAGGCTGGCCTGCTTGAGAAAATGCAACCACTAGCGGGACAAAGGTTAACCCACTCACATTCCCAAGGCTGGCCTGAACAGTGAGTGCCTGGGCATTCCCAGAGGCCACCCCTTGAAGAACTTTGGAGCAAAGTCCTCAGCACTCATCTCTTTCACTTCTCAAGCTCAGCCCCTCCCAATATTCCCACAGTGGAGAATCTTCCCAGGCTCCAGGCTAGGATTGGCAGGTTTTCTTGAGGTGCTGACTGGGACATTGTTCTGGATGGCATCCAACTTGCCAGGTGTCTGGTTGGAGGCGATCAGAGAAGCCCTGACGGGACAGACCCTGCATGTAGTTTTTGGTTTCTTTCTGGGAAGGCTGATAAACTCTGTGAGAAGACAGCTGCATTTGTACTTTGGGTGGTTTCTTGATCAAAGGGCAATGATTATGCCTTTCCTCACATTTTTCTGTTTATACACATTATCCTAAATGCCCACCTTCTGCCTTGAGTGTTAGCAGTAGAAGGGGTTCGTGTCTGTGACTCTGATGAGATGAGCATTGAGTGCACATAGGTGCCACGTTTGTAATTGCCAATCACCAAGCAGAAAGGGAACAGAGGTCTGCTTTACCTTTGCTGCTTCTCCATCCAGGCTCGCCTGCTTGCCCTCCCTTTGCTGACACCTCTGCCTTTCCTTTGCTCACCTTTGTTTAGGGCTTAGAAAGAAAAGAGGCAGAGGGCAGAGCAGGTTGGTGGAGAAATTCTGGAAGAACTGGGGCATGTGCAGCACTATTTTTCTGGCCAAGTGAGTTTTTTAATGGCAGTGGGGAGGAGGCCACGTGAAAACACCTCAGTAGAGTGATACAGAGGCTGGGATCCCTGGCAGCCAGTCTGGAATCCTAGTGCTGCTCTATCTTTACTCCTGTATTAGCTGGATGACCTTGGCCTTATGGGACTCAGATGAGATTATCTAGGTGAAAGTACTTTATAAACTCAATACAAATGTTTGGTTATTGCATGGCTCTATTTGAGAACAAAGCGAAAGCTTCCCTGCTAAAAAGTATCTCATACAACCAACCCCCATCCTGGTCAGGAATTGTGCTAATAATGCCCATATATGCATATTTAGAAATTGTAAATTATTTCTTCCTTAACATTGACCTGGTCCAAACTTCTCTTTTAAAAATGTATACTCTACTCCCTCAGACCCTCCTCCTAAAGGATAGTCCCCTTAAGTGCGTAGAATCTCAGTACGAAAGAATATTTCAGACTCTTTCCTTTTCCAGTTATGGCCAGGAGGAAACCACAGGAGGTCTAGGAGGAGAAGGTTCAGAAAATGGAGGTGAAAATAACCTCTCCCTTATGTTTAACCACCATTGACTCTTTTTCAAACGAATCATTATCTGAGTAATACATGCTGACTCACAATGTTGTATTAGTCTAGTATGAAAAGCTTATACTGCAAGAAGAAGCAAGACCCTGTCTCCTTATTCTTCCTCCACCCTCACACACGCCCCATCTTAGTTTTGATTTTTTAACTGTTTCTTGTGGCATTCACTTTCATATTGCTGAATAACATGCATGCATTGCTATCTCTTGATTCATTATAATTAATCTGTTGCCATCTTACGACAGTAGATGAGCGGTCAATTTGCTTACAAGTCCTCTCCCATTCCCTATTCTATCAAGAGAGCTTTATATTACATTTTAAAGTTCGCATGATTACGGTTATGCAAATGTCATTCACTACTGAGCCAAGAAGTATACTGCGATTACATTTTCTTTCTTGTGAAATTTCTGGGGTTTTTTAAGAAGTTAATTATTACCTAGTTCACTATTTTCCTTTGCATAGTTAATTTCATCCTGTGACCAAATCTTCCTATACCTTCCAACAGTCTTGTGAAATGCTTCAGTACATTTGTCCAAACAATCACATAAGCAAAGCTTTCATATTCTCTCTCAGTTTTGCTACTGTTGTTTTGTTTTTTGGGGGTTTGGGGGGTTTTCTCCATAGAAATATCACTTCTGGGGCCCTCTGATCTGCTCAAATCTGAACTATTTGCTTTCTGAGATTGTTGCATAGCTGTCATCTTGTAAATTCCTGTCACCCGTCTCCTGGGCAGCCCTGTTTCATGGATCTCTTTCATGGTTTACATCTTTGTTTGGGTTGAGCACCACCTCCTGAGTAAGGATGCATAGTACGTAACATTTTTGAGACTTTGCATATCTGAAAATGTTTTTATTCTACCCTCAGATTTGATTGATAGCTTACCTGAGGATAAAATTCTTGGCTGAAAATAATCATTTGTTCAGAATTTTAAAGGCATTACTGTATTCTCTTCTATTCTTCAATCTTACTACTGAGGAGTCTAATAATTTGTAAGTGACATTTCTTTTTTTTTCCGTATGAAGTTTTCCGGTTCTTGATTCTTTAATGTTCTGGAATCTCACAATGCTCTTGTGCTGGGTTCATCTGGAAACTCATGTCCTTCAGAGCTAGAAAACTATTTTGTATTATTTCATTGATAATTTGCTCCCATCATCTTCTGTTTTCTTTGTGGAAATTGTTATTAGTTTGATTATGAATTGCTTAGATTGTCCTTCTACTTTTATCTTTATTCTCATATTGTCCACCAAAATGTAACCTACACAAAGAAAGAGAATTTTTGTGAGTTTATTATTCTTGATAATGTAATGATACATTCTAGAACAGTATCTGGCACATAGTAAGCACTCAAGCAAATTTGATGAATGAAATCTCTTTATCTTTTTGATCTCCTTTCTGTGTAATTTCCTCAACTTTACCATTAAACCTGTTTACTGAGTTTTTTTACTATCATATTTTTAATTTCCAGGTATTCTTTTTTGTTCTTTGAATATTCTTTCTTTCCTATAAACAAGTCCTTGTTTTAGTAACGCATTATCTTCTCTTATTTCTCTGGGGATATTATTTATTGTTTCATAGACACTCCTGTTCTCAACATTGTTTCTGTTTCCTTTTTTTTCTCTTTGTTTTGGTCTCGCTTTCAAGTTGGAGTTGTCCTTCGAATGACTGGTGATCTTTGGCTATCCATTCCTTGCTTAGGAGTGAAGAATTAAAAAGTGCATTGGAAGTTGTACTGCTTAAGTGGGGCTTAGTAACTGGTGGGTAGAACTTAGTGCCTGCAATTTCTAAGTTTTCTAAAGTCCTCTAGGATGAATCAGCTTGCTTATTGTTGATATTTCCTTCTAACCCTTATGTCTCCCTTTAGCATGTATTTGCATTGCCAGTGACTATTGCCACCACACTGCTCCTAAGCCCTACTGACCAATAATTATTTGCTGCCATAATTAGGAAAGCTTTCTCAGAAGCATGGGGTACAGTGTGGCTTAGTTCCTATGCTTTGAATCACACAAGGTCAAAACCAAGGTGTCAACAGCTGCGTTCCTTTCTGGAGCTCTGGGAAGAATATACTTCCAAGCTCATGCAGGTTGTTCTCCAAATGCAGTTCCTTATAGAACTGAAGTCCCCATTTCTTTGCTGGCTGTCCAGAAACCAGCCTGACACCTAAAGGCCACCCTCATTCCTTGTCATGATTTCCACGTGGCCTCCCTCCAGCAACAATGGGATGAATTTCTCTCACACTTTAAATTTCTCTGACTCCAGCCAGGGAAAGTTCTCTGCTTTTAAAAGCGCATGTGATTAGATTGGGCCCACCTGGAAAATCCAGGCGGATAGTACCTATCTTGAATCCCATCACCTTAATTACATCTGCAAAGTCCCTTTTGCTGTGTAATGCAGCCTATCCGGGGATTAGGACCTGGATATCTTTGGCGGCTATTCTGCCTACAACAAATGCATTCAGGAAAAATGAGAGAAAGGGTGTATTGGGCAAAGGCCTGGAAAAGTGAAAAACATTGATTTCAGGGAACCACAGGCAATTCGATATGACCAGAGCATGTAGGAATATTAAGTTGGAGTGAGAGGCAGGGGCCAGATAACAATGGACCCTCACTATTACAGCTCTCTCGTTCTCCTCAGTTTCTGTTTTCCCCTTAGTTTCTTTGTATGTGTGTCTGTGTGTGTGTGTGTGCACGCTATACCAGAATGTTTCATTTTACCTCTCTCATACGTCAGTGGAAACTATATTTCCTCCGCATCTGAATTCATTCTGGTTGATCCGAGCCCCCATTGCAGCCTGCTTTCATGCAAGCATTTAGCCTCTTTCCCTTCACAGTCATCTCACTGCTCATTGTACTTGCAAGTAAGAATCTTTGCAACTGGTGTGTTTGCCATCTGGATGGCCATATGTAATCCCATAAATCCTGGTCTAATTTTCCCACAACACTGCTTTCATCATGTCACTACGCTGCGCAATGGATCCTGATGGCTCTTCTTTGCCTCTGGAACTCAAACCAAATTCTCAAGCCTGCATTGCCAAGTCTGAGTCTACCATAGCCTGGCCAACCTCCTCACACACTCCATCCTAGGCAGCCTGGCCTCTTCCTTGCCTTCTGCCCACCATATTCTTTCTCTTTCTCATGACTTTGTTCTTTTTCTTCCCCTTTTTCAATCAGAATATCTCGTTCCCTCCCCCTTCTGTGCATCCAAACTGGGCTTAGCCTTTGAGCCATAACACAAATCACACATTTCTTATGAAGTTTTCCTCAAGACCCAAGCTTCCCATTAATCCTTTGATCCTCTTCCTAATTTTCCATAACATTTATTTATTTATTTTAGAGACAGGATCTCGCTCTGTTGCCTGGGCTAGAGTGCAGTGCACAATCATAGCTGACTATAAACTTGAACTCCTGGCCTCAAGCGATCCTTCTGCCTCAGCCTCCTGAGTAATTTGGACTATAGGCATGTGCCACTGCACCCAGCTAATTTGTTGTTTTGGGATGGGGTCTCACTATGTTGCTCAGGCTGGTCTCAAACTCCTGGCCTCAAGCAATCCTCCCACTTCAGCCTCCCAAAGTGCTGGGATTACAGGTGTGAGCCTGCACCCAGCTCCATAGCTTTCGGTGTGTGTCTGTATCACGTGGCTCTACATCAAGGCATATGCATTTCATTCATCATTACAAATTTTCTTTGACTTCAGTGACGCCAAGTGTGAAAGTCTCATTTTTCCAGCTGCACTATAAACTACTCGAGGACAGGTTTCACGTCCCATTAGATTTCAGGTAGAATTTTTTTTCAGCTTTTATCCAAGTGTCAAACATTTTATAAGCAATTTAGGCAAATGTGAAAATGCATATGTATTTCTGTTCCACCTACAAATCAAATGGTCATTTAAACTGAAACTTCAGAGGAGTTTCCCCATATTAATATCATTTTTTGGACAGGATTATGAAATCTTCATCTCTGGCATCAGAAATTTTTACCAAGTTTCTTTTTATTTATTTCCATGCCAATGAGTGTGTGTACTTATCCTAGCTTTCTCTAGCTTTCCCCATAGGCTGATGTTTTGTCACTTGCCCAAACATGTGGACGATTTATTGGATGTAGTGTTGTTTAATCTAATTCCTGCATAGCCTTCACCAGGCAATGAAGAGAGGAGAGAACTACCCTTTGAAGAAGCTGCCAAACTTTTCCCTAAGACATCTTGCAAATAAGATACTAGATTTATTGCCAAACTCATTCCAATAAACAAAAGTGTATAGTAAATTCAGTTCCAAATCATGAAGTCCATAAGGTTCTAACTAGAGGGCTTTGGGGACTCAAAAACCCAAATCTTTCTTTGATTCTAAGCAGAAAACTATTACTGGAAGTGCTGACAGTTGATAAGTTTGAGACATATGGTCCTATTCTCTTTCTCCAAAATGAGAATGGTGGTTTTAGCAGTGAATTGATAGTGTAAGTAAATCTAGCGCTTGAAACAATTTAATTAAATTTCCTCCATCTTCAGTGTAAATACCAGACAGAATCTGTCCTTCTGGTTAGGAGAGGTAATGGAATTCGCCTATGGCAAATGGCTATTGCACTAGACTAGCTCCTGTTGAAAAGGCAGGAATGATGCTTAGGCAAGATAGCCCATAGTCAACAGCAGATAAAGACTCTCCAATTTTGAGAGGGACATAGATCACAAAAAAGCATGAACACATCAGCTTCTTAAGGAGCACCAAGCATTTATTCCTGTGAGTTCTAGCACAATAGCTGATCCACAGCAAAAGGGAAAAGACCCATTCCCACCAAACTGGTAAGCAATAATGCAAATGAATCCAGAGTGAGGGAAAAGGAATGAAAATGCAGAATGTGCAGACTTTAGTTGAAATATATTCTAGAACAGTACTAACACGTAGTGAGCTAACAACTGCTTCAGAGCTCTAGAAACCTAAATGGTTAATTTTTTTTTTCTGACCTATGTTTTTTCCAACAAGAAAAGTTCACACAGAAAGCATTTAACCAACTCAGATGAATATGCAGTAGATAGTGATGTCCCACCCCAAATCCCGTTGTGCCATTCAGCACCATGTTTATATGGAAAACATTTGCAATACATTTTGGAAACAAAACTTCTTTGCAAATGCTGGTGCTTTCAACTTTGTGCAGGTTGGACTTGAAGCTATTTTATAAAAACAAAAGGCATGCAGATTGAAGAGTGGTTACAGGCCTGTATCCAGGCAAAGTGGTGAAGATGACAAAAGATGATGATGTCTCATCATCTTTTCTGCGCCTCTTCCCTTCCCCCAGCCCACTTCAATGGGGCTACTCAGAACTACTTACAGTTGTTCGTACTCCCCTGGCTTTTTGCACCTCTGTGTCTGTGTTCATGCCCTTGCTTCTGCCAGCGATGTCCTTGGCTCCTTGCTTCTTATCTCCTTGGGGAAGTCCTCTTCAAGAAATGAGTCTTTGACCAGAGTTAAGGGCAACCTCCTCCATGAAGTTTCCCAGATCCCTACCCCATCCTCAATTACAGTTAACCCTCAGCTAGAAGTAACCACTGCTTCCTTTGTGCTACTCCCCACTGGAACCTAAGTGTCCACCATTATGCCTGTAACTTTTTATCATATCTGTGCATGTTTTTTCTCCTCCCTAAACTGTAAGTTCATTGATAGCAAGAACATGCACTTTTAACCCTCTGTATATCTCCAGCTCCTAGCACAGGGACTAGCTCATAGTAGTTGCTCAATAAATGTTTGTCAAGTGAAAAATGATTTGATTAATTAAACACAAGGAATAAAGTGAATGTGATGCTAAAGCCTGTGTACTTAAAAAAGATTGTTTTATCATTTTAATCATCTTATTGATCAATTCCTGTCACACCTACTTGATTTATTTTCAGAAATGTAATAATAATGTTTACCTTATTTTGGCACTTAGGATTTTCTACCTCACATTTCTTATTTTTATACATTTTATTCTTTCTCAAACAGACTACTAATTTCTTGAGGACAAAGTGAATGTTTCATTTTTATGCATTATATACGTTAGGCACTCAATAAACATTTGCTAATTAATTCTTCGCTTGTATATAGATCTTTACAGTTAACAAAACTCTCCACGGTACCCCAGTGGGAGTAAGAAAAGCAAGTATTATTCTCTCTGTCCCTCCTCTTGTTTTAGTCAAAGAAACTGATGATCAGAATGCAACATAGCTTTGCCCACCTTCAAACCATGCACAAGAATCAGAGCTAAGAGCCCTGTGGGGCCTCTTGCTTCTTGTGCTGAGATCTTTTACTCCTTCCTTTTGTTCTCCTTATTGAGACAATCAGCTTATCTCTGCAGAAGATGCCTTTTTGGAGAAAGGTCCCCATTGGGTTCATTGATACGAAACACCTCATCAAATGTTCTAGACAGTGAGCAGGAAGAGCTGCCATGCTTAAATGTCAAAGGGAAATCTTTCAAAGCCTGGACTTTAGTAATGTATAACTCCTTTCTGTTTTTTGGAACTGACACAAGAAACCTTTCTCTGGAGCCATCCCAGAACATAGATCAAATTGCATCAGAATCCACATTGACTTAGTGGTTAGTCAATCACATAATCAATGTGAAACAAACAATAGTGTACATTTTGTTCCATACACTATACTTCTTAAATGTCCATTCAAATACATTACTGAATTCAGATGATCTAGCAATCCTGTGAGGGGCTGTAAGGTGGACGTTTTTATCCCCAGTTGAAAGACAAGAAAATAGGTTCAGAATGATTAAACAAATTACCTAGGGTTAGATAGTTACTATTTTCTTAGCTGTGAAAAAATTTTAGAAGCTGGAGACTACTTAAAATAACTTTTATCAGGAGCCAAGTGAATATGCATTATGGGTCAAAAAGACTTGAAACTCAATAAAACCAACCAACCACACAACAGAGCAGAAACCCTTTTGTAGATAACTGACAAATTTGAAAGTGTTATTGTTCATTTATTTACCAAATAAATGAAAATTCATTTGTATTATATCAGTCTCTGGCAGGCAAGTATGGAAGCCATGGTGTACTGTAGTCGGTTAAAATGGTATTATAAGACCCAAAAGGGAAAGTCAATTGTATTAATGCTACATTGCTAACTACTATGCAAGAACTTCTGAAATATACTGCGGAGAAGGTTTTCTTTATGATTTCTGGAAAACTTGAAGGAAGATTCTGGTTTTTATTGATATGCCACTTAACTTTTCTGAACCTCAGTCTTGCCATCTATAAAATGGGGGAAATGAATGCTTACTTCATACCAAGTTGCTATAGGAATTAATCTAGCTAAGCATATATATTAATAGCACATAATGAATGGCTGAGAGGTGGGGAGATTTGGTAAGTGTCACTTAAATTTTTTTCCTTCAGAAGCAAAAGATACTCCTTTTCCCAAAAATGTAACAATGAGGATCAATCAGGTGTAATATGTAACTGTTAATGTACTTTGTATTTCTAACTAAATGAACTCTGAAATCATAAGTATATCAGATAAGTACTATTACCTTTCAAAGTGTTCTTCCTTGGGAGAAGGTCTACTTATTCTTGTGATGCTCAAAACATCTCTAGGAATAAGAATTGCCTTCAGAGCTAATTACAAGGCCCTCAAAAAAACCAATTTCATCTCTTAATTATCACACTTCATTTTTAGCTCAAAATTTATGGACCAGCTCTATCTATCATTCATCTTATCAGGCCATTGACTTTGCCTGAAATGATGTTTGGCTATTCCCAAACACCTTGTCTGTTCTCCAATGACCAAGATCTATTCCAACTGAGTAAATGTGAGCATGTACCACAGACTATGTGGGTAGTTTCCAAGTATCTTTGAATAGTTGTTCAATTGCTTCAAAGAGACTATACACATGCCTAAGTTCTGGTATATTTGTTTTTAAACCAATGTTCTATGCATTGAATGTTTTTGTCCCTTCCAAAACTCATATTGAAACTTAATCCTCAATGCAACAGTGTTGGGAGGTGGGGCCTAATGAGAGATGTTTAGTGCTCTTATAAAAACGGTTTGTGGGAGTGGGTTCACTCTTTTCTTTGCTCTTCTGCTGTGTGAGTATGCAGCAAATAAGGCCCTCACCAGACACACCATATGCCAGCTTAGCACCTTGATCATACACTTCCTAGCCTCCAGAACTATGAGAAAGACATTTCTGTTCTTTATAAATTATCTGATCTGTGGTACTCTGTTATAGTAGCACAAAACAGACTAAGACACAATTTTATCACTTCTTTTACCAGTAAATAGGTAGATATCTGAAGCAGAATAAATGGAACTGAAGTTAAGAGAAACATTGTAGCCTTGTTTCATTGCTGGAATTGTGTCTCTGTCTACTTACGTGTTCTGTCTCTGCCTCAGTACTTGGGGCCTTCCTGAGTCCTACATGCAAATGTTTGTGAAACCATTCCACTTCCACATCAGTTTTTAAGAACTTGAACAGTGTCTTATATAACTTTGGCTCTCACAAAGTACCTAGCATAATATCTTACACAAAATAGAATCATGGAATTCATAGGCTGCTAGAGCTAGAAAGAGCCTTAGAAGATGGAAACTCAAGAGAGAAAAAGTGATGAGTCTAGGTTACATAGAGAATTAGTGTCATAGGATCAGGCTTTCAAACTCAGACCTTCATACTTCTCAGTCCACTGCTGTTGCCAGCACAACAGCATAACACATTTAAATAAATAAACTAAGATCTCCTGATTGCTTATTATTATTTGCACAGACATCCCATATGAGTTGGCAGTCTTGTTTTTGTAACTCCTTTGGCCTTTGGTTTACTGCTACAATATATTACACTTTGGTATAATGGTCCCAGTCCAACCCCCTACCATCCATTTCCTGGCATGCTACTACAAATGCACTTTTCTTAATGTGTAAACAAAAATTGGAAGAATCTCCAATTGTATTCTCCCATAGTAGTCAGTCTCATATACTTAACCAAAACCAAAACAAAACAAAATCCCCACCCTATTAGTCACAATAACACACATCTAATTTCACTTCATTAAAATAATAATGTTAGGAGAAAGTAATGACATATTTGTTTGGATCAGTATAAGCAGAGCTAAAAACAAACAAACAATGCAGTCAGTTTACTTCCAACCCATATGAAGTGGTGAATAAATATTGTCCAATTGGCAGTAACACTCAAAATATGAGGTTGTATTCAACCACAGTGTTGGTTTAAATGATGAATATACCATGATTTTGTTAGGTGAAAGTCCAACCAGAAGAACCAAATTTTAACACTAAATAAAACGGTACTATCAAAGTACAAATTAGCTACTTATTTTGGGTCACTTTCCAATCCATAAAAATGTCACAAGTTGTGGTTGACATTTCTAAATGACACAAATATCTACTGCCACAAATCTTCCAGATCCCTTGTTTCTTAATTTATGGAAATATGCTGTGGTTTAAAAAAAGCATAGCCTTTGGAGACTGTCATTTCCAATAGTATCTCAGGTAGTGACTCTGAATTAGATTCTCCCCCTTTACGTAGAAGTCCAAAAGTCCCTTGTTTTTCTTAATTCTCTACCTGGTCTATCCTCTCTATTTTTCTTTTACTTGCTCACATACCACTGATCCTAAAGAGAATTCAAACTATTCAAAATAGGTCACAAAGCCCAACTCAACGTATAGCCCTCGAGGTGCAAGGCCAGAATCTAGGAAGCAAATTCTTCCGTTAAAACCCCTTCTATAATGTAAACAAATTATACTGTCTTTACATGATAGGAATTAGACCCAGGGAATCCATCGTTTGAGGAGAGACATGGAGATACAAAGCTCTTCTGAAGCCATTAAAATTTTAAAACAAACTTGCAGATATTCATACACCACTGTTTATGACATGGAAGGGTTTCATATTAGGGTTTTTGTTTATTTGTTTGTTTTTGAGACAGAGTCTCACTCTGTTGTCCTGGTTAGGGTGCAGTGGCATGATCATAGCTCACCACAACCTCAAACTCCTGGCCTCAGGCAATCCTCCTGCCTCAGCCTCCCAAGGAGCTGGGACTACCACTGTGCCCCACCATGCCTGGCTAATTTTTTCTATGCTTAGTAGAGATGGGATCTCGCTCTTGCTCTGGCTGGTCTCAAACTCCTGACCTCAAGCGATCCACCGGCCTCAGCCTCCCAGAGTGCTAGGATTACAGGTGTGAGTCCCTGTGCCCAGCCTCATGATAGATATTTAAGTGAAAAACAATATGTACATTGCAATTATTTGCATATTAATATATTATATGCACACACAAAATATAGTACCCTTGATATAGTGTGATGAGAATGGCACTTTACTTCTATGGTCTTCTTCCTCAAACCGCATAACTTCAGTCTAATCATGAAATAAAATATCAGACAAATCCAATTGAGGAACATTCTATAATACAAAAACCTGACCACTACTCCTCAAAACTGTCAACCTCATCAAATACAAAGTCTGAGAAACTGTTACAGCTAAGAGGAGTCTAAGGAGACATGACAACTAAATGCAATATGGTATCCTGGATGGGATCTTTAAACAGAGAAAGGACATTAGGTAAAAAACTAAGAAAGTCTGAATAAAGTAGGGACTTTAGTTAATAATAATGAATCAATATTGATTCATTAATTATAACAAATTACTGTATTAATGTAAGATGTTAATAATAGGGGAAACTGGGTGTGAGTTATATGGGAACTCTGCACTAGCTTCACAATTTCTTTGTAAATCTAAATCTATTCTACTAAAAATATATAAGTATGTTTGCCCCTGGGTGGTAGAATTGTAGGTGAACTTTATGTTCTTTCTTTTGCCCAACTGTAG
This sequence comes from Indri indri, assembly GCA_004363605.1. Lineage (NCBI taxonomy): Eukaryota > Metazoa > Chordata > Mammalia > Primates > Indriidae > Indri > Indri indri. The sequence continues at coordinate 32,766 of RJWJ010009859.1, read as the reverse complement.
TTTTCTACAATTGGCATGTATTGCTTTCATAATAAGAAAAAAGACAAAATTTGTGAAATATGCGAATTTATATTTTATTCTTCACAATAACATCTATATACATTTAAAACATTGCATATGTACACCAGATATATTTATTGTGTACAGACAATGTTTGGTGTCTGTATGGATTTGTAAGCCCCTAAGGGATCCCCAGCCCTTAGTTTGGAAACTTTGACTTTAATCTTAGTTAAATCTGGAATCCTGTTCATAGTCCAGTCTTTCCTGAACACACTGAAAGAAGGCTGAACCTTCCAGGTTGTCTGAAAACTTATTGGAATCCCCCTTTTTACTGTCTGCTACTTTTCCTAAATTAGATGCATTCCCAATTGATGTCATTAATTAATGAGGATTAGGAGCATAGAGAAAGTAGTAGGGGAAAAGATTTAGAATCTAATTGTAAATTATGAATAGTGGAACCTAATTCACACTTGAAAGCCTAATCTTAATATGAAACACTCATCTTTTCTGACACATATGTGCTCAAAAAGACTTGCTTTTCTAAACTAAATTCTTTTTATTTACACACATATTAGTTTGCAAATCAACGTAAAAGATAGAGAGGGAGAAAATAAATGGCTTTGTTTCCTGTAAGGCATCTGGTTCACTGTAGTTGCTTGATGAGAGTACAAGTTTCCTGCCTTCCCTTCCTCTTTGCCATTAGCTCCATAGCTCTTGTACTTTTTTATACCACTTATTTGCCCTTGGATGTGATCTTGAGTGTCCAAAAATTCATCCCTCCAAATCATAGTTTACAGAGAAATGTGTGACTGAAGGGACAAGCATAAAAAAAAGGATAAACCTCATTTCAATCCATTTTAAATATTTATTGAATACTTACTAGGTGCCAGGGATACAGGGCTTGCCATACAGTAGCGTTCAATAAATATTTTTCATTAACTTTGTTGAGTTAATGAACAACGTTCCTGCCATCAGGGTGTTTGCACACTAGTGAAGGAGACAAATAAACAGATGATTAAAATACAGTGTGGAAGTACAGGGTGCTGTGGGGATACAGAGGAGGAGCACCTTACCTAGTGTGAAGCACGCAGGGAAGGCTTCCTGAAAGAGAAGAAGGCGTCTAAGCTAAAATCTACAGGATAAGTAGGAGTTAGCTGGGAAAGTTGGTGAGTACAGGGTGGGAGGATTTGGGAAATGGAAAAGTATACAAGCAAAAATTTTCATGGTATATGTAATGAACAATTTCGATATATAGGAGGACTACTGTTGAGGGTTTGTAAAATAAAAAATGTTTTGATGTCAGTTTGGAGCCAAACTAAGGATATCCTTGAATATCCAGTTGAAGAATGTATGCTTTATCTTGGCGGCAATGAGGCATTTTTCACTTGTTTTTGAGTAGGGCACTGACTGATGTGTACAAAGCAGTTTTTCAGAGCAATATTCTAGGAATCTTGGGTTGAACTGGAAGGGGCAATGTTAGAGATAGAGAGGGGAATTAGGAGGCTCTTGTAGAGTGAGGTGATGAGAACCTGAACTAAGATGGTGAGGCTGAGAATGGAAAGAGGCAGCAGCAAATGGGTGCAGGGGATATTCCAGAGAAAGACTCAACAGGACTAGGTGGTCTGACCAAGTGTAAGAGGGAAAGAAACAGGATCTGCAAAACAGGTACTCATTAAGTACATGCGCTTCATCAGGTGGTTTGACTTTGCAGTGGTTCTCAAACTTGATTTTGAAGATTACCCCCAAATCATTACAGAAAGAGTTCATCACATTTTAGGGCTGCGTAATGTCCCACTACATGACCATGATTTACCAATCCCATGCTGAAGAACAATTAGATTGTTTTCAATATTTTGGACAATGCAACAAATACTCTTAAGTGGATCTGATGAAGATAGAGAGTCAGTTGGTGGTTACCAGAGGCCAGGAAGGGGAGAGGGGAGGGGGGATAAAGAGAGGTTGACTAATGGGTATAAATATATACTTAGATAGAAGAAATAAGACCTGGTGTTCGATAGATCAGGGGGGTGACTATAGTTAATATTAATTGATTGCAAATTTCAAAATAATTAGAAGAGAATATTTCAAATGTTCCTAGTGTAAATATAAATATTTAAGGTGATGGCTATCCCAATAACCATGATTTGATTATATGAATATATCAATTTTTCACATGTACTGCAAAAATATGTACAGCTATTATATATCAATAAAAATTAATTAATTTTTTAAAAATACTCTTTACCTATGTCATTTCAAATGCATGTGAATATATCTGTAGGATAAATTTCTAGAACTGGCATTACTGGGTCAAAGAGTATGTAGATTTATAATAGTGATAGAAATTATCAAATTGCCCTCCATAGAAGTTGACAGTTTACAGTCCCAGTATCAGTGTCTAAGAGTGTTATTTTTCTCACACTCTTGCCAACAAAGTATATTATCAAACATTTTGTCCCTTGCCGATCTGATAGGTAAAAAATGGTGTCTCAGTGTGGTTTGATTTATAGTTTTCTTATTAGGGAGTGGGGACGAGTATCTTTTCATATGTTTAAGGGCCATTTATGTTTTCTTCAGCCAGAGCTTTTAAAAGGAACTATGAATAATCTATAAGGACAACTGAGATTTAGCTTTTTAAGAAAGTTCTGGTAACTCCTGGATGAAGGAGAGGGGTCATGATATCAGAAAAGTGTAGAGAATGGCAAAGGGAGAGGAAAAGAATAAGAGGGGACACTCATAAGAAAATAGGAACATTTACTCTGACTAATAGATGTAGTACTGTAGTAGATATGGGTACATCAGGTTAGGGGAGCTTGATAACCACTAATTTCAGTTAATTTCAAAAACATTCATTAAGCGTTTTCTGTCATTAAGACAAAGTCCCTCACAGGGGTGGGTAACTTGTGACCTTAAGGCCACATGTGGCCTTCCAGGTCCTTAAGTGCAGCCTTTTCACTGAATCCAACTTTTACAGAACAGATCCTTTTATTAAAAGGGGTGCAGCAGAGAAAGATGAAGCTTTTGTTGCCTCCTTTGGTGCTTAAAAAAGAACAATCTTGAAATCAGAAGGCCACAGGTTCCCTACCCCTGTGTGGGCGGGCACTGACACATTACTTCAGAAAGATTTCTTTTGCGGGTGAGGGGAGTATGAAAGAAAGTGTCCTGAAATGGATGATGATGTGTGAATTGGATCTTGAAGGAAGAATATATAGTCACCAGGCAAAAAAAAAAGGAACATTTCTACCAACCTTGTAGAAATAAGATTATAAAGGAATCCTATGAACAATTATCTGCCAATAAAATAAATAACTTAGATAAAATGGACAAATTCGTATAAAGACACAAACTACCAAAACTGACTCAAGAAGAATTAGGCAATCTGAATAGACTAATAACAAGTAAGGGATTGATTGATTTTTTTTCTTTAAAAAAAAAAAAAAAAACTACCCACAAAGAAAAACCCAGACCCAGATAGCTTCATTGGTGAATTCTACCAAATATTTGAAGATCAATTAATAACAATTCTTCACAAATTCTTCTCAGAAAAAGAAGAGGAAAGAACAACTCTCAACTCATTCTATTAAATTAGCATTATCTTGATACCAAAACCAAACAAAACTATCACGAGAAAAAAAATCGCTTCAGACCAGTATCTCTCATGAATATAGATACAAAATCTTCTACAAAATATTAATAAACCAAATCCAACAAAATAGCAAAAGAATTATATACCATGACCAAGTGAGATTTATCATTGCAACGCACGATTTTTTCAACATTTGAAACTCAATTAATGTAATACATTATATCAATAGAACAAAAAATTACAGGATCATCTCAGTAGACACAGAAAAAGCATTGGACAAATATTCTAATGCTGTTTCATGATTTACAAAAAACACTTTCAACAGACTTTGATTAGAAGGAGTATGTTCAACTTGATTGATAAAGTGCATCTACACAAAACCCACAACTAACATCATACTTAGTGGTAAAAGACTGCATGCTTTTCTCCTAAGATGAGAAATCAGACAAGGATATTTGTTTTCACAATTTTTTTTTCAACAATGTATCTAACTTTTAGGCAGGGCAATTAGGCAAGAAAATGAAATAAAAGGCATTCTGATTGGGAAAAAATGTATCCAAAACTATCTCTACTCACAGATGACAGGATCTCGTATATAGCAAATGCTGAGGAATCCACACACATACACAAAAATTATTAGAACTAATAAACAAGTTCGGCAAATTTTCATGGTACCAAATCAATATAAAAATGTAATTGTATTTCTATATACTTGCAATGAATGATCCAAAAATGAAATTAAGAAACAATTCCATTTGTAGCTGGGCATGGTGGTGCACATTTGTAGTCTCAGCTACTCAGGAGGATCGCTTGAGCCCAGAAGATCCAGGCTGCATTGAGCTATGAGGGCACCACTGAACTCCAGCCTGGGGGACAGAGTGAGATGAGACCCCACTTCTTAAAGAAAATTTTTTTATGAAACAATTTCATTTATAATAGCACCAAAAAGAATAAAATATTCAGGGAGAAATTTAACAAAAGAAGTACAAATTTTATACTCTGAAAACTATAAAACATTGTTAAAAATAAAAGAAGATCCAAACTGAAAAATACTCCATGCTCATGGATTAGAAGACTTAATATTGTTAAGATGGCATTATTCTTTGAATTGATCTACAGATTCAAAGCAATCCCTACCATATTCTCACCTGGCCTCCTTTTAGAAATTGACTAGTTGATTCTAAAATTCATAAGGAATTGCAAGGGATCCAGAATAGCCAAAATAATCTTTAAAAAGAAGAACAAACTTGGAGGATTCACACTTCCTGATTTTAAAACTTACTAAAAAGCAGTAGCAATCAATACAGTGTGGTACTGTCATAAGGATTTATAGATCAATGGAGCAGAATTGAGAGTCCAGAAATAAACCCATACACATATGGTCAATTGATTTTTGACAAGGGTGCCTAGACCATTCCATGGGGAAAAATCGTCTTTTTGTCACATGCAAAAGAATTAAATTGGGCCAGGTGTGGTGGCTCATACCTGTAATCCTAGTGCTCAGGGAGGCCAAGGTGGGAGGATTGCTTGAGCTCAAGAGTTTGAGACCAGCCTCAGCAAGAGTGAGACCCCATCTTTACTAAAAATAGAAAGAAATTAACCAGGTAACTAAAATAGAAAAAAAAAATTAGCTGGGCATGGTGGTACATGCCTGTAGTCCCAGCTACTTGAGAGGCTGAGGCAGGAGAATCGGTTGAGCCCAGGAGTTTGAGGTTGCTGTGACCTAGGCTGATGCCACGGCACTCTAGCTTGGGCAACACAGTGAGACTCTGTCTCAAAAAAGAAAAAAAAGAATTAAATTGGACCCTTACGCCACAAACAAAAATTAACTCAAAATAAATCAAAGACCTAAATGTAAGAGCTAAACTTATAAAACTCTTAGAAGAAAATATAAGGTAAATCTTCAATGACCTCAAATTTGGCAAAGCATTCTTAGACATGACACCAAAAACACAAGCAATCAGAGAATAAATAGATGAGTTGAACTCCATCAAACTTAAAAACTTTTGTGTTTCAAAAGACACTATTAACCTAAAGACAACCTACAGAATGAAAGGTCATATTTGAAAATTATATAATATATGTCTGATAAGGGACTTATATCTACAACATGTAAAGAACTCTTACAACTCAATAATAAAAAGAAAAATAACCCAATCTGAAAATGAGCAAAGGATCTAAACAGACATTTCTCCAAGGAAATACAGAAATGGCCAAAAAGCACATGAAAAAATGCTCAGTATCATTAGTCATCAGGGAGATACAAATCAAAACTACGATGTAATATCATGTCACACTCACTAGGATGACTAGAATCAGAAAGTCAGATAATGACAAATGTTGAAGAGGATGAGGGAAAATTGCAACGCTCATACACTGCTGGTGGGAATGTGAAATGGTGCAGCCACTTTGGAAAATGGTCTGACAGTTTTTCAGATGGTTAAACCTAGAGTTGTCATATGACCCAGCAATTCTGAAGATAAAATGAAATATGTCCATATAAAAATGTGTACACAAATGTTTGTAGGAGCATTATTCATAATACTCAAAAGGTGGAGAGAACCCTAATATCCATCAACTGATGAATGGATAAACAAAATGTGGCATATCCATACGGTGGAATATTTTTTGGCCATTAAAAGGAACAAAGTACTGATACATGCTACGACATGGATGAACCTTCAAAACATCATGCTAAGTGAAAGAAGCCAGTCACAAAAGACCACATATTATACGATTCCATTTACATGAAATGTCCAGAAGAGGTAAATTCATAGAGACAGTAAGTAGGTTAGTGGTTACTTGGGGCTGGGGAAAACAGAAGGATAGAGGGACTATTAGCTAAAGTGTACAAAGTTTCTTTTTTGGGTGATGAAAATCTTCTAAAATTGTGATGATGGTTGCACAACTCTGAATATAGTAGTACTATTGAATTGTATGCTTTGAATGGATGAATTATATGGCATGTGAATTATATTTCAGCAAAGCTTTAAAACAAAAGAATGCTGGCAAGAAATCCATAGGGGAAAAAATGAAGAGAATGGAAAGCCTTCTGGATAGAGGTAATACCATAAACAGAGGCACGTGGGAAAGAAAGAATATATGTGCAGAATAGTACTAACAGATTAATAAATTCATCACTATTTAACACCTACTATGTTTCAAGCAATGTTCTAGACACTGAGATACGCAGTGAACAAAACTTACAAAAATCCCTGTCCTCATGGAGTTAACATTCTAACAGGGAAAATATATTAAAATCCCTAGTTAAAGCATATAGTGCATTAGAAAAGGATAAATGCCACTGAGAAAAAAATAAGACAAATAAGAAGACTTGAAGGCATTGTATTGGGAAGGGGTGCAATGTTATGCTGAGCGGCTTCTCTGAGGAAGCAGATTTTGAGTAAAACACCGGAAGAAAGAAAGGGAACTATGTGAATTTAGGGAAAGAACTTTCTAGACAGTTGGCACAGCAAGTACAAAGGCTTGTGTCAGAGAGTATCCATAATCTTGGAAGAGCCAGACCACATAGGGCCTTAGGGATAATCATAAGAACTTTAACTTGACTTGAGTGAGATAGGAAGGTACTGGAGGGTAATCAGCACAGGTTCACTTTGGCTGCTGTGCTGAAATAGACTAAGTGGGGGGTAAGTTCACGAACAACAAGAGCAGTTAGAAGAATACAGTAATCACTCGAGAAAGTAAAAGTGAAGGTTCAGACCAGATTCATAGCAGTGAGGGTGATAAGAAGTGGTCACATTTTGGACATATATGAAAGTAAGACCTTCGGTATCTCCAGATGGATTGGATTGCCTGGCATGAGAGAAAGAGATGACTCCAGGACAACCACAAGGGAGTGGTCTGAGTAACTGGAAGCTGGAGTTGCCATTTACTGAGATTTTCAAGGGAGGGCCTTAAAAAGTAGGGCCATGGGTAGGAGGGCCATGGGTTTATTTTTGAGGAGAGGTGGTTATCAAGGTTCAGTGTTGGACATGTTAAATCTGAGATGTCGGCATACACACAAGTGGAACTATAGAGTAAGTATGAATCTAGAGCTAAGGAGAGCAGTCTGGATATGTGAATTTGGGAGTCTGCAGTATATAAGATGGTATTTAAAGCCATGAGACTGAGTGCAAATTTACTGAAACCATGATGAGTTTAGTTATATTAGAATATAAAAGGGTGTGAAGGTGGGAGATGTGCTTGGAAGTTAGGCAAGGATAAGATTATAGAAGACTTTATATTCCATGCATATGAGCTTGGACTTTATCCTGACAGAGAGTTGTTGAAATCTGCAGAAATATGTAGTCAGACTTGCTTCAAACAGACTTGCTTCGTGACACTGGTAGAAGTGTGAAGGAAGGATTGGAGACATATGATCATTTAAGAGGCTATTACAAACTTTAGGAAAGAGTTGTCACACAAGTGTTTCTCCAGTCTCCGTACACACTAGAGCAGACACAAGATGGGACAGATGTGAGAAATACTAAGGAGGTAGAATTGGCAGGACTTATTAGTTGTTTGGTTATGGGAAGTGAGGGCTAAGGAAGAGTTGAGGATAATACCCTAAGTTCCATTTTCAACAACTGGTGGATGTTGGTCCCATTTACTGTGACAGGAAACACAAGAAGGGGAAAAGCTCTGGAGATTAGAAGAAAAAAGAAAACAATGATATGCTAAATATTGAACACAGTACGTTTGAGAGACCCTTAGGATCACCCAACTCCCTTGGGTCTCAAAGTGATCCTCTAAGTTAATTTTATTTATCTCATCTGTGTGGGAAGAGCATTCACTGAGTTAATCAGCACAAACACCGTGGCTTGCACATTATGTTTCTCTGTGTAAAGTAATTCATGATTTAGACTTTTAGGAACTGGTTCACAGGAGTGTACCTCACCACCCCACCTTCCCCTCCAAACTTCTGATCCCTCAGCTTTCTGCTAACACAAAATTGAGTCCCAGACATTCAAAGCTAAAGGTCAAACTGAGTCTCAACAATTAATTCCATGAGCCATGATGATCTCCCTAAGGTGCCTGCTTTGAGAAGCAACAACCTAGCCTCTCTCACACTGACATTGCCACAGCAACAAGGAAGTGTGTTGTGTTGTGTTGTGTCTTCTTTTTAAAATCCAGGACATGTATTTTATTTTTATTGCCATAAAAACTTTGAAAAACAGAAAAGTATAGTAGAAAGAAAAGTGTTTTTAATTTAATCTTTTGCTGACACCTAGTGCCAGAACTTTGCCTATTCAGCTACCTGCTCCAAATAAGAAAAAAATTAATATGATTTTAAAATAGCCATGAATTTGAAAAAGAACATAATGATGATCTGTTTTATCAAATAATATCTATCTTATCTTTACACTAATTTTTCACATCATTTTGCACTTTTAGAGCTATCAGACACTGAGTAGGCCTTTTAAACGTCTAAAAATTCAATGTTGAGGCAATTTTTATTTTCATTTTTGGTTACCTGCTGGGGAAATCCCTGGGAGCACATGGAGGCCCAATTAGATCAGAATTTCACTCTGTACAAGTTTTGAAGCACTTAGAATAAACTCTCCTTGGAATTTGTATCACATGGGGCTGAAGTCCACAATGTTTTCAAAACCGCAGTTTTCAACTATTGAAGAATCCTCAATTTCACATTAAGAGTTTTACATGAAACAGCAAAAGTGTAGCCTTGCATGTAATTATTATAAATGATCACTTATAAAGAAGAACGACTTCTTTGGCACGAAATAATTTTGAGGAGAAGCAGGCACAATTTGTATATACATCATTACAAACAAGGTTTAAACTATTTGTGGTAACTATTGGAAGCAGTAGACGCACTCGAGAGAATGACATCTGCATTTGGAGGTGTTATAGCTACAGATGCAAAGGAAGAAATAAAAAATGTAAGGTTTGTAAATCTGCATCTATTGGCTATGTGAACTTAGCTGTGTGAGCCTCAGTTTCCTCATCTCTAAGCTAGAGATGATAATAATGCCTGCCTTTTGAGGTTGCTGTAAGAATTGAATTGTTCGAAAAATGTCTGACACCTGGCAAGTGCCCAATAAACAGTAACTGCTATTTGTAATGGCAGTATTAAAAATAATTAAGCTTACCCCCTGCCTCCTCCCATGGAGTCGAATGTGGTCCCAGTGGCAAGAGGAGGCTCCCTGTTGTGAATGCTCCATAACAGCACTTTGGGAGGTAACTGTGGCCCCCTCAGCTTCAGCAGCAGATGTCACAGATCCAAGGTCAAGTGGCCCCTGGAAGGTTATAAAGGCATGTTTCCAGAGGGGATATGAAATCAGTATGAGCAATCACCCTTGCTTAAGGTCAGAGAAACAAGAGAATAAAGTCCAAATTCCTTAACCTTGTCTCACTATCCATTCACTTTCCTATGCTTCAAAGAAACAAAACTGCTCTCTGTGGAACAAGGTGGTTAATATAGTATAGGCTCTGGGGTCAGGCTAACCTGAATTCGAATCCAGACTCTGCCACTGACCAGCTGTTCGACTTCATACAAGTTAACTTCTCTGAGCCTTAATTCCTTCATCTGTAAAATTGGGAATAATAACAATAGTACCTAACTCTTCAGGTTATTGCCAGGATTAAATAAAATGATATGTATAAATCACTTTGCACAATGACTGGCAAATAATCTGCAATCAATAAATCATTATCATTATACCATTAAATCATCCAACTTGCTACCACATCAAATATGGCCTTGATATTTGGTATTTGCACTAGCCTGGCAGTTTCAAGTGAATTGTAGTAATCTGAGAAGCATGTCTTCTATGTCTTTAGCTTTCTAAGGTTCAAACTTGATTATAATAACCATTTGTTAAACACCTACTATATGCCAGACATTTAGGTACTTTTCTCTACTTAATCTTCACAGCACCTGAATAAGGTAGATGCTATTTTCCCTTTACACCTGAGAAAAGGGAGGCTCAGAGAAGGTAACTTGACCCAGGTCACACAAGCAGCACAGCCAATAGTTGAACTTGGCCTGGATGACCTAGCCCCTGCTTTTGCTCAGTGCAATATACTGTCAGACCTTTATAAAAACACCTTTTATGGCTTCCTACAGCCTTCAGGGGAAAGGTGAAACCCCTTAGCTTACCACCCCAGGTTTTTCCTTTCTGTCTCTATCCGCTACCCCCTCTGGCCTCCTTGCTCACTCCCCAGTTACCTTCTCCAGGAAGCCTTCCCCGATGCCTTTCCTGAGTCTCCCATAGCACCCTGATATCTGTATCATAGGACTTGCCACTTGTACTGTAAATGTTGATTTTATTGTCTGTATTCCTTAAAAGTGCTAGCAAAGTGCTTGGCACAGAATAGGAATTCAATAAAGGTATGATAAATGAATGAATAGATAAATTAATAAACATTGAGCAGGGAAGGCCCAAATAAAGTACTGCTTTATAGAACAGTGGCATTTAAAAGCATAGTCTCTGGGCCAGCAGCAACAAGCATGATCTGAGAACTTAGAAATGCAAATTATTGGCCCTAACCCAGACCTACTGAATCAGAAACTCTGAGGGTGGGGCCTGGCCACTGGTTTTAACATCACCTCCAGGTGATTCTGATGCACGTAAATTAGGGATATAGTATTAATAGGAATTTCTTACATTTATTTGATACTTAATAGATTCCAGAATACTTTCCTAACTACTATCTTTGAAATTAAAGATGAAGTGAAAAGAGGAAAATGACTAAGGAGCTCAGATCTGTTTTAGATACACCCGTATTTAGTAACCCCCAAGTTCTGAGAAACTTTCTTAGCAGTCACACCTGGAAAATAAGGTTTGTTTCTTTACAGGAGTATTTGCCTGGCCAGGCAGGGGTGGTGGCCGCTGTGGTAAGCAGCACCTCCCATGAAATCCCATTGGTTGGATGAAGGATTCCAGGTGAGCAGGGTTGAATGTATTTAAATACTAATTGAAGTTGTAGGAAAGTTAAAGCTACAGGGAAAAAAGGCTTACTCAAGTAGGTGATGAGGGTTACACGAGTATTTTTAATGTTTTAGGCAGACGTGATGTTTCCTAAGTGAAAGAAGCCACTTGCAAAATTATATGATCCCATTCTTAGTTTTAAAAAATATTCTTTAATTCTCACAGGAAAAAAAAAATTGTGAAAGACACCAAAATGTTAACAGTAACTTTCTCTGGGTCGTGAGATTACACCTGTATTTTATTTTATTTTTTTGCAAAGAGCATTATTTTTTGATAGTTAGAAAAAGATAATAAAGGTATAAAGTTGGTTCTCTGTGCCTGGGGAACCTGACATACAGAACCAATGGCTGGTATAGCCAGAGGCAGGATTTAAAAGGGAAGATTAGAATCTTAAAGGATAGAAGGAGCTGGAAAGAACCCAGGACAATCTAACTGATATTAATGAGGGCTCCTAAAGCATTAAAATAAGCAGAGGAGATACTCTTCAGAATATCTCTGTAGGCAGAGTGAGAACACTACTGACCCAAACTTTCTGGTCACTCAAGGGCAACTTCTAGCCATAAGAGAAGGGAAGGGCCTGGAGCATGCACAGAAAGGGGTCTAGCTTTTTCCCAGGATCTAGAAGGCCAGAGGGCTCACTTGGAGAATGGAGGTGAGGGTAAATTATCAAGGACAATTAATGGCTCCAAGGGTTTCAACTGAAGGAGATAACAAACAACTTGAAGGGAAGAAGAAAGGAATAAGAGAAGTCGGCAACTGGTGCCTGGAGCAAACCGTCTAGCACTTTAAACTTGTGCCAAGCTAATCTTGTAAAATGAGATTATGTTCCTGTAATTTACATATTCTGCATATAGTTTATACCTTAAGATTTCTTCACACTCTGGTGAAAATTGCTTCTGTTCTTTAAAATGATACTGAGTAATAGTTACTTTGAAGAAGAGGTTGATATAGAATTAAAGCAAAAGTTCTGAGTTTCAAAGGGCACGAGTTCTGGAAAAGTCCCCCACTTCCCCGCTCCCCATCTTTTCGAGCCTTGGGAGTGTGGAAATTATTATTTGAGCAGTTTACATTTATTGATCAGTTAGTGTTTGGGAGGCTAAATGCTTTGAATAGTTTCTCATTTATTCTTCTGTGAGTTAGATACTGCTATTAACATTATTCCCGACTTTATAAATGAAGGAATGGCAGTGTAGCCGGCAAAGGGCAGTGTTAGAACTGTCTGACTCTGAAGCCCAAATTCCTTCTAAAACACTACCCTGCATTAGTTAGTCCTGAAAATACCCTAAAGCAAATAACAATTGCTATAAAATGCTAAAATTAGTAATACCCAGGGAGAGGTTATAAAGTAAGTGATATGGTCATACTGCATTGGTGGGAATGTGAATTGATGTGACCTTTCTGAAGGACAACTTGGCAATATTTACCAGAAGAATTTTAAGGGAAAATACCCTTTGTTTCAATTATTGAACTACTAGAAATTCACCCTAAAGATTAACTGGCAATGATATATGTGCAAGACATTCAGTGCAAAGAACTAGAAACAACCAGTGTCCTTCAAAGGGGAGCTGGTTAACTAAACCACGGTACAGCCACGAAAAAGAAATAAAGGAGATCTGTATGTTCAGAAATGGAAAAATCATCAAGATATAGTAAGTTAAAAAAAAGTGGGTACAGAATGGTATGTATAGTGTGACTACTTTTGTAGTACAGTAATTAAAAATATATATTGAAAGTAGATTGATAGATATACTGGCATAGAAATAATGTTTTTCCCTGAAAGGAAATATAAGAAGCTTTCAACAATAGATAACTTTGGAAAGAATAATTAAGTCATGATTTTTGTGCCATTTGGAAAAATTTAAGCTTTTAAAATTTTGTTTTCCTCCTTGTGTTTTTCATTAAAAAATCCTAACACTTCATTAAATCTTTTAAATAAAATCCAAATAGCTAGCATTTATTGAGGCTTCATAATGTGCAAAGGACCGTGCTAAGCACTCTACCTGTATTACACCATTACATCCTCACTTTAAATTCTTCTCTTCTTTTTAAAACTGAGCAGTTAGAGGCTCAGACTGGTTAAATCATTTGCTTGAGGTCACACAGTTGGAAGGTGGGGGAGGGAGGTGCAATTTCAATGTCCCTCTGCCTCATTTCAGAGCCCTAGGTCTCCACTGCCAGGCCACACTCTTCTAAATGATCTTTATACTCTCATCCTCCTAATGAAAGTACACTGGCAAACAACTGGAGTCTAATGAGATAATGTATGTGAAAATACTTTTCTAAGTATAGAATGTTTAGGGAGGGTGGGCAGGGACCGGGAGTTTGTTTAAATTAAGCAGATCTGTCCACTTACCCCTAGACAGTTGGGATATTGTTCTTTGATGAAGTGGTGATCAACAACTTTCTTTTGTTCCTCCTTTAAAAATGTTATAAATTTATATTTACTCCCTTTTCCCCCAATAATACCTGATCAGTGCTTAAAAACTAAAATGATATGGAGAAATGAAAGTCCTTTCATAATACTCCTTATCCATAATTAATGACTTTGTTTCAGATTTGAATGGCTGTATAACTATTGCACACAATCACATATTTTATATAAATGGGAGTAACTTTACATTTGTTCAGTATCTTGCTTTTTCGGCTTTACAATATATCTTGGCCATCTTTTTGTGTCAGCACTTACAAATCTACTTTTCTCTAATAGCTGCATAGTATCCCATTATGTGAATACATATGTATATAATTTTTTAAAATCACGTATTGATGAACATTTAAGTTACTTCCAATTGTTTGCTTTCCTAATCAATGCTGTAATGAGTACCCTTCCTAAGAAAGTTTAAAAGGATCTTCAGACTGTGTGACATTTGTCCCCGTGTAGTTGATGAGAGTGACCCAACAGGACTCTGTACTCAGGGAGGAGTATGTTTCACTGTGTAGACAAACAAAGAACACTCTCCAAAACACATTCAGATATAGTAAAGTTGCCAACAGGTGGGACGACCTCAAAAAGAATTCCCTGTTTTGACAGTTTAGTAATAGGACAGAGACTTGCTACGATTGCTCAACACTGGCTGGATCAGAAGAGGAATTTCCAGAGTCAGTTACAAGCACTGCTGGTGGAGGGCTGTGGATTCCACCAGACAGTCTGGAGACAGCTAGACAGGGAGATGAGCAGCAGAGCTCCAAATCAGGCAACGGCACGTGTGGAAGGAGCAGTGACCTATGGGGAGACTCGTAACTCATAGACCAAACCTCTTCCAGCAGAGGGCAGTGCCTCGGATATCAGGCAGGACCCAGGCCAGCTGGAGCCAGAGCTGGGGACTTCGCTAGAGAGATTGCACCAGCCTGAAGCCGACGAGAAATTGAACTAAACTGTCTTTCGAATACTGTAAGTGACATTGGGGAATACTCAGGGAGGGACAGTGAGACTTCACAGTACTGTAATTCGCTTGTGTTCTAGTGCCTAACTGGGTTGGGTACTAAATCCTTTTTTTTATAGAGTTTGGCCATTTAGGGCTTGTAAGTCAGAGAATTTGGAGTCATTTTAACTAAACTGGCCACCAAGTCTCTCAGGTTTCCGGGTGCATGCTTGAATCAAAAAGGGAGTGACAAGCCTAAAATACAGCCTCGCCTGCTGGCCCTGGGGCCCTGTGGATCTGACACAAAGTTTACAAATAGAAAGTTAGCAAAAGGGAAAGATATGTCAGAAGTAACAATTTTACCTAAAAATAGAAACTTAGTGTCTAACACTAGAGTTGTTATTTACTTTTGATCTCAGCGAGTATGATGGATGGCCTTTACAACAAAACTTTAGCATGGAAGAGTCTGCTGTGTAGTGGTTGGAATCAAACAGACAAAGCTGAGTCGAGTACCATATAGTCCATTTCTAATGCTGTTGTTCTTGAGCCTTGTGATTTAAAAAACAAAACAAAACAAACAAACAAAAAAAACCAAGAGTGACTTTGGTAATTGCTGGTGGAGTCAAAGCAGATTTGCCAGATGATAAAAGCACTGTGTGTTTGTCAGGCATGGCTAAGTAAAACACACCACATACTAAATCAGGGCAATAGCGAAGTCGAGTAATAGCGAGTAAGTAGTTAACATGCATTTCTCAGAAAAATAGCAAGTGGAAGAAATACCAGCAAAGAGGATAAAGTTTCTGGGCTGTTTGGTTTTAACTGCAACTTCTAGTCCAGGGATGTTTGGCGTCTTCCCGATCGCCAGGTTATTAGCCGGCAGTCCTGCACCGGACAAGGAGCGGCTCAAATCCTCAGGCCTGGCTGCGGGAGGCTGAGAGGCTTCTACGGGTTTTGGGGTGGGACGGTCAGCAGCAGCTGCGGGCGGGAAAGGACGGACGCTGGAGGTTCTCAGGGAGGCCCTTTCCCAAGGCCATAGTCCCGACCCGAAACCGTCCCAGGCCGGCTCGCTAGCTCCGCAGGGCGCGGCCCCAAACGCCACCCGACTCGCCCCGAAGAGGTGGGACTTTCCCCACCGGAAGTGATCCCGTCCAGTCTCGGGGAACTGGGGCACCTCAGCCAGTGTGTCAGGGAAACCCTTCCGGGTGTGTGTTGGGGGGGGTGGGGGGTGGGTGAGAAAAAAAAAAAAGAGGTGGGTTAGCCTGGCGTCCCAGCGGCCGCCGCCGCCGGACGGCCCCCGCCCCTTTCCCCTCCGCGAGCAGCCGCGCTGGGGCCGCGGTGAGACAGAGGAGTCAGCGGGTGGCCATGGCCTTGGCTTGACAGAGCCTCCCGGGCGGCCGGGTGGGTGCGGACGGCAGGGTAAGCGGCGGTGGCGGCCGGGCGGCGGCAGCCTAATCCGGGTGGGAGCTGGGGGAGGCGGCAGCCAGGGCCTCTGGTTTGGGGCGGGGGTCAGGCGGGTAATGTGCGCCCCTCTCCCTCCTCACAGGCTGGACGACCCCCGCGGGAGCCGGGGCCCAGAGACCCGCCCGGCAGCAGTGACTGGAGCGGAGCCCGCAGGCCGGGACCGGCTGGGCAGCGCGAGCAGGAAGCGGGGTCCCTGGGCCCCTTTGTGTGAAGGGCGGGGGAGGGGTGCCGGGCAGCGCCCGGCTGCGGGCTCCTCCGACGCCCGCCTCGCTGCGGGGGCCCCTTGCCGCGGCCCTAACCCCTTCCCTCTTAGAGCACTCTGCTCCTCCCCACCCTCGCTGGGTTTCTCCCAGGCTCGCCCTCCTCCCCACGCCCCCTGCCTGGGCTTCAGTTCCTATAGGAAGGGTATTACCATCCCATCCCCACCCACCCTGACACTACGCTCTTTCCCCTCCCCCTCCTTTAACTTCCTCTTCTTCCCCGGTTGGGCCCTCTGCTTCTCTGCACTCTCCTCCCCAGTTCGCAGATTTCCGCCCACCTTCCGCCTCGTCTAGCCGCGCCGCAGCTAGCGGGGTGTTATTTTCCCCCCCTCTGGTAGGAGTTGGTGAAGGTGAGACTCATGAGGGAATACAAGGTAGTGGTATTAGGGAGCGGAGGGGTTGGCAAATCTGCCCTTACTGTGCAGTTTGTCACTGGGACTTTCATTGAGAAATATGACCCCACCATTGAAGATTTCTACCGCAAAGAGATCGAAGTGGACTCTTCCCCCTCCGTGCTGGAAATTCTGGACACCGCAGGAACTGAGCAGTTTGCCTCCATGAGAGATCTCTACATCAAAAACGGCCAAGGTTTCATCCTGGTTTATAGTCTGGTTAATCAACAGTCTTTTCAGGTAACCAAACCAAGTCTTGTAATTTGTTAGAAGGGGGTGTGGTAATCCTACATCTACTTCTGGTTTGCTTGAACCGTGCGTTAATGACTATGTTTTGCTTTTGAAAGTTAGACATGGCGCATTCTTGAGGTTACTCCTGGCATGGAAAAGTATCGGGTTGTTTCTGTAGAGAGCACTAAAGTAACAAACGTCAACAAATATTTTAAAGCTATTTTTAAGTCAAAGAAAAGAGAAAAGGAAATAGGTCAGTCTGTATATTTAGCCTGGAATATACCCTTCTGAAGTTGCTTGCTCAATTCAACAAGTATTGATTAACGTACTCAGCAAAACATTTAGCAGATAATCTCGGGTAAATAGAGCACTTTGAAAGGAAAATAATTTGGAGCCCAATATCTGTTGCACAGATAAGTCCTCTGTGTCGCTTCCCCCTCTGTCCCTCCCTCTGCTCTCTCCCAAGTTTCTCACCTACATTCATAAATCTTAGTGTTGCAAGATGAAGAACTCAAGACCTGCCTTCTAGGCATTTTACTTACTTACTTGGGGCATGTAGCATAAAGGGAAATTACTAATTGAAAAGACTTGTACCTAGAATTAATAACCAACAAAAATCAAGAATAGCTCTTCTTTTCTGCAGTCGATCCAAATTGTTTCTGGTAACATTGCCTATGTTTATAGAAAATGTGTGGGTCTGGGAACACTGAACAAGTGCAGATTTCTTACCCCGGCTGGGTGGTCAAACTGGATGTAGTCCAATTTCTTAGGAAAATCTGTCCTGCCCTTTACTGGGAGACAAACCGAAAGTTTAACGTTATTTTAAGAGATGCAATAAATGTTGCTATTTATTCCTTGAAAATAAATAACTTCATATTGACCCATTATATTGACCTTCATTGATTTAGGAAATGGATATTTTTTTTCGGCATTTAAAGGTATGCACTTAATGTTGCTTACTTAAGAGACCTTAAGTGCTTTAGCCAATACAATGTGCTAATTCCACTTTCTTTAGTATTTTAAATTAAAGTACTATAGTGAACTTTTCCAGTAACCTGATATAACAACTTCAAGGATTTTTTTTTAAGATAACAAGTTCCAGGTAAATGAATTAAAGCTATTGTGACCAAACTAAAGTTCATTTTATGTAGGCTTATAATTCTAAAGCAATAGTATCATAAAAGCATTTTCCCCAGAAAGTACCAAAGTACTAAAGGTGCTGTTTGACAGGGATATTCTTTCTAAAGGATCCTCAGGAGATTGTTACTCTATCAGCTTACTCTGGAGGCTGAGTGTCTTTTGGAGGGTGTTTCATAAGATTTCCATTATATCCACTTATGTTAGAGACAGAAATTGGAAGTGAAAATCTGTGCCATTATTTCAATGAAGACTTAGACTCTTGAGCCCAAATGCCATGAGTTTGGATTCTCAGCTGAACTTGTGTTTCCATGTAGACAATGGGAAAAGAAGCTAGGAGACTGAGTTGATACATGGTCAAACTAAACTGTTGCAAATATATAACTGTGTATTTTTATACATTTTCACAGTCCCTTGTGTTTCCTTTGACCTGTGTATGAATATTCTTTACTATATTCAAATTAAACACGTTTTATATTTAAGGCAAACCTTATAAGTTGTGAAAAATCAAAAATTGTGATTTTTTTCAAGAATTAAATCTATGATACTGTCTTAAATCAATACTTTTTCCCCTCCCAAAATTGATGCTACTGGAAAATTGCTAAGGCTCTTTCTTATCTTTTGTAATTAATTGTAACTACTTGTAAAACATAATACACATGGGGGAAAAAAACAAGTTGTAAAAACAAACGTAGGCAAAGAAAAATATGACTTCTTTCCACCCAGACTCCCCCTGCATTGTCCTTCCCTGATATTTGCTCACTATTACAATAGTTTCTAGTGTATTTAAGTGTATTTTAAGGTGTTTGATTTTACTGAAATAAAGGCACACCATTCAATTTAAGATGAAATATTTAAGTGTATTAATCTGTTTTTATCTGTGGTATTCTAGGTGTTACAAAGTGGTTTTTGTTCCCACCTAAAACACTTTCTCTCAAACCCTCTTGCTACATGGCTAGGAATGTATAGATGCTGCAATCCTGTGCTAGGATAACAGGTGTTACAAGAAGTGATGACAAGCAGGCAGGTTTAGGGAGATGGCCAAACATCCTTATGTACGAATGGATTAATCATATTTGGGAACTTGCTTTTTTAATCAGTGTAGACTGGAGGTGGGGAGAAGTGATTATATGAGTCTTAAGGTTAGTGTGCAACCTACGTTTTATATTCTTGACATAAACCCAGCAGGTAGGACCTGTGGAAATTATCTAGCTCCTACTTCAGTGGACAAATTGACAACATATTCTCTGTTTGGGTGTGTGATTTTATTTTGAATTCAGCTTTATATACTCACTGAGGGCTGACTTTTTGTAATATTGTAATCCTTATGTTGTGGTTATGCAAACAGCATAATTTTTTTTTCTTTCTCTTTGTGATTGTTTGAATAGGATATCAAGCCAATGAGAGATCAGATTGTCAGAGTGAAGAGATATGAAAAAGTCCCACTAATCCTAGTAGGAAATAAAGTGGATCTGGAACCAGAAAGAGAGGTTATGTCTTCAGAAGGCAGAGCTCTGGCTCAAGAATGGGGCTGTCCTTTCATGGAAACATCGGCAAAAAGTAAATCAATGGTGGATGAACTTTTTGCTGAGATCGTCAGGCAAATGAACTATTCATCCCTGCCCGAGAAGCAAGATCAGTGTTGTACAACTTGCGTTGTCCAGTAAAAAAGATAACCTCAATCATGGCCATACCGAGCAGGTTAGTTGTTGATGGAACTATATGAGCCAGGTGCTGTTTTATTTTGGATCAAATATAACAAAAAGCTGGTTAATATTGATATACATGGCAATACCTTAAATTTCTTTCTTTGTTTTTAAAATAACATTTTCCTTAGCACAAAATAGTCAACATTCAGTGAAGAAAATTTTTTAAAATGCAGATAATCAAAACAAAGGTAAGAAATTGCCTATATTTCCATCACCAAGATTTTTTTTAATGAATTACTTCTCTGCCTTATTGATAACATTTCTTTGGGGTGTTTTAAAGCATAATACACCTTTTCTCTGTTTTTCTGATTTGGTACCCAAAATGCACAGGAGAGCATTCAATAATAATTTCAGAAGATGATTAGTTTTGTGGTGTTTTCAACACTTTTATGTTTTTACATCCCAGGCAACGGAATTGCTATAATTAAAATAATCAATTTACTAATCACCCAAGTGCTTGATTTAACAGGATGATTATTTAATCAAATTCATCTGTACCTTGCACTTGAGGGACTTAAGTGACCTCTGATAATAACAAATTATAGCGCTACATGCACCTTGACTTCATTATGAATATATGGCCCAAATGAGAATCTTGTTAAATCATCTGTGATGTGTTAGAAGGCAAAATCCGAAGCACAGGAAGTATTTTTATTCAGTTTAATATATAGTGGAATTAATAACAATAATGAAGCCTTCAAGCTTTTCATTGAGTTAAATGATAAAAGTTTTTTAAATGAATGAGTTTTTTTTAAGTATGGCTATTTAAAATTTACTGAGCATTTAAAACAAAATTATCTTATTCATATCATGATCTTTTCATCTAGACTGTAATTGAGCAAATAGTCTCACTTAGACAGTAACACTTAGATAATAAAACAAGCAATATCGTGGATGACTGAGAAACTACAGCAAATGCCAGACTGGCGTGACACAATATCAGGAGTGAAATTGATCTTCCTGAGCCAAGGCTGACCTCGAGTCTAGGAGGCAGTGTTGCAAATGGCAACAGGCATTTCAGATCACAGTGATGATTCCTAATCAAAGGTCTGGCTTTATATGTGCTCCCTGGAGAAAAGACTAACGGTCCCTAATTTATCTTTTCAGACAAGGTTTCCTGTCAGATAGTGTCATCTTTGAAAATGAGGGATTACTACAGTGCTTTATTTAAAATGCTTTCACTCATCAACCTTTACCATACCGTAATATGATGAAAACTCATTTATTTTCTTATGTCTAGCTACAGCTATTATTTTATAAAGTCACTGTTCAGACTGTAATGCAGCTTATGTTTGGTTGATAGGGTTGCACTTGCAGTATAGTCTTTTGAGAAGGAGACAAGAGTAAGGATTGAGTCCCATGTTCTTGCTTCTGTCATCTTGCTTCTTAAATTGTAAGCCAGCTTCAAGTTTGAACACGTTCTGTGTGGTGATTACATCTTTATCATTATGCTCTATTTTTCTGACACTTTTAACTGGGCAGATGACATAAGCATACACGTTTTGTTTTAGTTTTATCATCTTTATAAAAAATTAACCAACTCCCACAAAATGTTCCCGACTTTCTTTCCATCATTTATGTAGACTGCTATAGGAGGTAAACTGAATAAAATTGGTCCCACACATGCAGAGGGGCAGCTGTCTAAGCCAAACTGGCAAATGGATAATTTTTCTAAAGCTATTTTAAACCTTTTTTATTCTAATTTTTTTATAAATTTTTGTGATCTGAATTATTGTTAATCTATTTGGTTACCTACAGGAATGAGTACATAGATTTCTTTTTCTTTATTATCTCAAGCCAACTGTGTTTATGTTTTTGTTTATATACTAAAGATCAGAAATTATTGTTATTACCAATAAATACTCATTTTTATAGTAAGGGTTCACAAACCCTGTATAGTTTTTGCTGGGTTTTTGTTTTTGTAAGCAGAATACATAAATGATGGTATGGGCCTTGAAATAAAATAACCAATCAGCTGAATTTCTAAAAATACTAAAGGGAACTCCCTGACCAAGATCTTTTAGAACAAAACACACTCTGTGCAGTTTTTTTTTTTCTGACATCAAATAAGATTGAACTGATGTGTATGAGAATCTATAATCTGGGGCTAGTAAAGTTTGTAGTTGTCCTTGCTATTTAGCTAAAAAAAAATAGACGATGGATTTTTAATCCTGTAGCTTGAGTCATGGATCTCTGAAGTCTGTCAGTTCCAGATCTAGATTGAAGATCAAACTTCAACAGGTAAAGGTGATTTGAGAAATGTTTGTCTTTAATATTTAGAAAAGTACCTTGTCCCAGTTAGAAATAATAGGACTTAAGTCAGAAAGACTGTGATTGTTATTGTTAATTGGTTGGTTTTTTTTAAGTGAGAGGGAAAATTTATTAATGCTCTAAGAATTGCTTCTGATTATTCCTCACATTTATTTCTTAACACCCTTCAATTTGGGTCACTGGTCTCTTGCCCAACACCTGTTTATCTGCATGACTCCCAGGATTGTTTCCTCAGCTTTTACACTCCCTTTGGCAGTAATTTTGGTGTAAGTTTGGAAGCATGGCCAGATTCTTTATACACTGCCCTCATCCTCAGTTCTTTACTGACCTGAGGGGCTTCCCTTCAAGTGCTTTGAAGGACTTCTTTCACTGTGCATCAGTACTATGATAGAAACCCAGGTCGGTGTTACAGCTCTATTCTAGTTTTATTCACTATATCATAGCTATTCTGTATTGGTATAAATAATTGGCAGTTCACTGTTTTGGTACGGATGCATGTTTTGTTAATACTATCATAATACTAGGAAAGAAGTAAATCACAGTGCTGTGGGAGTTCAGAGAAATGAGAGGCCATATCTAGTTAGAGCAGAGTTTCTCGACATTCTGGGATCTTTGCTATTTGGGGCTGTCCTGTGCATTGTCAGAATTGTAGCAGCGTCCCTGGCTTCTACCCACTAGGTGCCAGTAGCATTTCTCCTGTCCCTCCCATTGTTTGTCTTGTAACAAATCACAATATGTCCAGAAATTGCCAAATGTCCCTTGGGGAGCAAAATTACCCCTGGTTAAGAACCACTGAGTTAGAGGAAGTGGGGAGCAATAGCATTTGAATCAGGCCTTGAAGAATGGGCAGGACTCGAGGGGATGGCGGTGTGGTTAGAGGTGATTTCCAAACAGAGAGAATGCCAAAAGGAGCATAATAACATCCTAAAATATTCTGTAGATTCCCTAAAAGGAAGGGGGGGGGAGTACAGTAAAGTTATCCCTTAAATATGACAGTTTGTTTTACCGTTTTGGCAAATAGAATTTTTTAAAGATTACGTTCAAAGGATTTCTATGTTTCGGTCAGTCCAGTATTGATGAGAGTTATACAGAAAGAAAACAGAGGGGGAAAAAAGGTATTCTTCATTATGGTTTGAAGGTCTCCTGCAAGATTTTATACCGTTTTTCTCAGTGTGTTATGGAACGGGTTCTCCCAACTAGAGTAAATGGTGCATAAGAGTACCAAACACCAGGAAGCAAACTGAAAGAACAAAGATCATTATTTATGTCAGCCCCAGTTCATTATTTATGTCGGCCTGCAGAAAAAAGGGAGATTCTTGATTCAAGACTAGCACATCATTTCACATGCAGCAGAATGCCTTCGATGTTAACAAAGGCTCCTGAAAGGCTAAACCATCTATGAATGTCATTTTAGTCTAGCTGGACTTACTATTTCTAAATACAGTAGAGTTGATTAGCATTTTCAGGATTTTTTTTACAAAAATAAAAATCCAGAATCAGAATTGTTTGTAATCTTTCTTCCAGGTTTTCATTAGATATGGTGTGCTGGGGGTTTAGCAAATGTGATGGAAAATCCTCAAAATTAAACCACATTGTGCACTTTAAAATTTCCTATCCAAGTTAAATATCAATCATGTCATTAAAACATTGGGGTGGAATTCTGTTGCAGAAGTTACAGTTTTATTAGATACTTCCTTTTTTTCTGTCCTATTTTGCGTATCACTTTGGGGAAAATGACTTATTTAAAACACTCATCTGTCATCCAGTTCACTTGATTAGTCAGCGTGGAGTGGAGGACTTGAATGGAGGAACCGTGCTTTGGGGGTAGTATGTATAATAGCCACAGCAAACCTGGGGTAACAGGGAACTACAAAGCTACTTTGCCCTTTCTTCTACCCCTAATTCTCCCAGACCTTCACTGACCAACACAAGATTCATGGTTTGAGACAGTTCAAAGTGAACAGGTGCCTAGTTAGACCTGCTGTGGGTGTGGAGGTGTCTGGTGATTAGAATGACTCTTTGTATATCTGTTCCCTCTTTAATTGCTTCCTTTTAACCTCAAGATTAGGCTTTTATTGCAGAATAAAATGCATATGAGCCATTCAGTTTTACTCCATTACCTTTCTGGCTTAGAATGAACCATCAGTAGAATTAACAAAAATTGCATCATGGAGTTGGAGAATTGGCACCGAGGAAGTGTTCTGGCCATACTACAGTAAAGATTCTCCTCATGGGAGATCATTTCTCAGTGGAATTCTACAATTCAGAAGATAGTATCACTAAGAAAAACTTAAGTCCTGTCAGCTGTTGGAAAAACTTATCCAGTCAAAAACATTCTCTGATTAGCCACAGTCTTAGGAATATCAGATTTGGAAAAAGCAATTTAGAGTTGAGGGGAGCAGTATCTTACCTCATCAAATTCAAAGATAGCAGCTGGAATAAGATAACTGGGCTTATATTACTGTTTGTTATCACTGGACATGGTCATACTATTTGAGATCTCAGAATCGAACTCATATTAATTTAAACTTTTGGAGATTTTAGGTCTAGGACATAAGAAAAATAGCTAATCCTTTCCCTTCTACCCTGGGTTCACCATAAACATTAAGTGTGCTTGCTTTCCTTCAAGTGTAGTTCCACCTCCATTCAAGGATTGTGTGCCATGGGTTCAGCTTTCACTCTCTAATGAGTGACAGTGAGCACTTTAATGACCTAGTCCTCCCACTCCACCCCAATAAGCTTCATGAGTATTACGCAAATTAGGGTAGAGAAATGAAACAAGATATTTAACAAAAACATAACCTCTATCAGAATTCAATCTGGTGTTTTGCTAGTATAACTAATATTTAACTTGTATATGAAAATGCCAAATAAAAATGTGAAGGGAAATTCATTTTTTAAAAATTCCTTTGGTTAAATCCTCAGAATATTATATGTCTAAAACTGGAAAAAATTAAAAGCAATTATGATTGCATATTATATTTGCTAAAAAGAGAGAAAGAATGCTAGTAAATACCACTGTATTTAGATATGGTAAGTCCAGTTAAGCTAAAAAGACATTCATAAACTGCTAATCCTTTCAGGAGCCTTTGTTAACATCCCAGGCATTCTGCTGCCATGTGAAATGATGTGTTAGTCTTGCATCAGGAATGTCCCTTTTTCTTCAGGCTGACATAAATAATGATCTTTGTTCTTTCAGTTCTGTGTTTGGCACTCTTGTATACCATTTTATCCCACTTAGGAGACCCTATTTCATAATTTTCTGAGCAAAACATTTGGACTGTTTTTTTGTTTTGCTTTGTACTCTCCCATAATATCATATTAGAAAAAAAGTGAGACCAAACAATTAAGCAAGAATTTGAGTAGAAGCTTCCAGAGTTAAGATTTCTTGGGTGTCTTGCTGGAAATTTGAGAGCAAGGAGGAAGGTAACTTGAAAGCAGCAAGTTATACCTTTGCAACATGTCTAGATGTGGTATCCTTTCAGTTAAAAAGTACTGATTTGACCAGCTGCCATTAAAGCTTCTGGGATTTTTTTTTAAATAAATGAGAGTGTTAGTACACTGAAAATTTTGCTGTCACTGTGGAGCAAGAACATTTACGTTTTGCATTCTGTGAAATCCTAGTCTAAAAGAGCCTGTCGTTTTTGCTTAATGCAAGCTTTGCTTCAAGATTTATTAATGCAGAGAATTATAATTTATTACTCTCTCTAAAAGTAGCCAGCATCAATACTTTGTTTAAAGGTATGCCTAATGTTAACATTGTTGAATCTGACTCAGGATTTATCTATATCTCTTGATTTCACTGGAGTATTGTCAACCCATGGAATGTGGATGGACCAAATTTTAACCAGGTTTTTAGAGGGTGGGAGGTGATGAATATATCACCTTTTATTCAATATAGATTATGGTCGGTAAGATGCTTTGTATTATTAATGTTTATTTTGGCTAGAAATAAATAAGTGCTTTCTTAATTTGATTTCAGGGAATGCTTGAACTATTAAATCTTCATGTATTACAAGTCTTCAGTATTTAAGAGACATAATCATGTTTGAAAATCCTAAGCTCTTTACAATTTATTTTGAACATGTAGATTAAAATTTATAGCAAACTTATTAATTCAAATTAATTGAGGGAAGTCTAATCTGAATTACTAAAAAGTCTTCATAATGAATTGCATATATAATGAAATACTATTGTGTTCAAATAGGTATAGAAATTTCACCTAGGCTAAAAGAATATAAAGGTCCTTAGTCTGTATATCAAAGATACAATCCTGGTCTTCTAGAAATGTGTAAAATAGTTGGGAAATGAAAACAAATTTATAACAACCCTGCGAGGAAATTATTTTCATCCTCTTTTCAATGATGAGGAAACTGGACTTACCCAAGCTTAAATAACTAGTGTCCTAATTAGCAACTTTAATGCAAAAAGGTCTTAATTTTAATTGGAAAAGATGTTTCTATAATAGTTTCTAAAGAGGCAGACTTCTGTTCTTTCCTAATGTGTTTAGGTGGCAGGATTTCAATAAGTATGAGCGGAGTGGCGTTCTTTAAAAGTAATCCTTTTATGATATAACTGCTAATAAAGCAATTTACTCAGGCTCTTTGAACACTTATAGAAGTGTAGCTGTCAAATGAAATTAAAATCATGCATTTATAAACATTGGTTGAACCCTTAGATGATCTTAAACTGGCTTTACTTGGCATTCTTTCATAGTTGCTGTTCTTTTGTTTCTGGTTTTATGGTAACATTTTTTATCTTCCACATTAAAAAGCAAATGTAATTCCACTCCCCTAGAAGCTATTTGGTGATTCAGCACAGTTGAAGGACACTGTGTCTGTCTGAATGATAGATTCCCCCACCCCGCACCCAGTATTAACTAGAAGGGCAGAAATCTATCAGCTGTAAGAGCAGAGACTGAGGAATCCCAATCATAGAAGTCCCTGTGTTTGGGAGGATGTCCAAAAAAGGGCAGACCAGAGTGGGAAATATGAATTGCTGCCATCACCCAGCATCTAGCCCAAACCAGGGCACCGAGTAGATGCTCAATATCTAGACTCTGATTGAATAACATTTTCTTATTTTAAATTCCCCAAAAAACTAAATTTAGAAAAAGTCTAGTATACTGTCAACTCATAATTATATGCATTTAATTCCAATACCATTTGTAGTTAAAATATGAAGAGATCAAGTTTAACGTAGAGGCAACATTTGCCATAACTTTTATACTGTAAGATCGTTTAAACCAGTAAGAACCTTATTAATATTATATAAGTATAATACAAGTATAAAATATAATAATATAATAAAAATAGAGTGGCTACACACATGGAGAACACATTAAATCCAATGCATCATTACTGTATTTCTAATTCTTAATGACTTTTCAGGACCACAGAAAATTACCTTTTTACTTAAACTAACGAGGAACACAGTGAAATTCCACTTTAAGATTATTATTCTTGTTACCACTTCCATGTGTATATCGATCTGTTGTCAGTGTTCTCTTTTTAAGCTATAATCTATATTTCTACATTTTATGATATTTTTGTCTTAATTGCAGATAAAACTCAGAGGAAATTTGCACAGATGCTGCTTTGGAGAACTTGACAACCTGGGTTGCAGAACTGAGCCTTGGTAAACCTGTCTCTATTACAGCATGTTGCCATACATCTAATTAAGTGCATAAGGTCTTTGGCCTTCAAGATCCATTGACCTTGAACAGGAATGCTTAGCACGTTTACCATACATTTAAAATCTGTTCTTTATCAATCAGTCCTTTTATAGCTTTCTAAGTTCTTATTGATGGCTAATATGCAAGGGTTAATTTTTAATATTTTAATTGATTTCTTTAATCAGTTTCTCAACTTGTATTTATTAAATACGCAAACTCAGTATTACCTACTCAATGCCTTTTAAAAGAAAGTTATAATGGAGAAAAAAATTGAGCCTTAAACAAATGGTTACTTCTGTATATTACCTCGTACCAGTGCTTCATCCTATTTGTAAAATCTTTCTCCTTTAAATGGTTGGTTAATACTTTGAGACTTTGTTTACGTGTGGCAGTGTTGTAAAAAGAAACTAAAGATCACATTTTACCTGTATGGATGAAATATCCCTTTTCTTCAAGTGCAGTTTGTGATATGTTTTTGTAATTAACGTGTTCTGAAAGTTACAATTCATATTTGAAATTGACTGTAGAGCATTTAGTTGAAGAGTTAAGCATTCAATTCCATTAGGTTTTCACATGTGTTAATCTCATTTACCGCATTGAATTGCGGCAGTAACATTTTCCTTTCTGTGAAGTTCTAAATTTAGTTATGACCTATTTAGCAATGCCTTTGAAAAGGGATATTGTATCCATGGTAAATTAATTGTATACCTAAACAGAGATAGCTCAGCTTTGCCTATCAGGCTTGTAATTGACATCTGATAAACTTCTGCACATGTAAAATTGAATTCAAATAAAATCATATACACTTTCTAGCTCTTAATATTTGTCTTTCTGAATAATAGTTTAAAGCAATATTTGTTAAAGTTTTCTTGCACTATCACAATTGCTTTTTAGTTATTTCTCAAGAAGCATGTTCGTAGTAGAGACAAAATCTGTGTAACAGGAGGGAGAATAGCGCCAAGTCTCTGGGCTATTTTTTATTTTTGCAAATGTGCTTTCTAATAGCCATTGCCTTCCATGTTGTTTACCTAATCAGCACATTTTGTCTGAATACTTGAACATTTTAACAGTAACACAGGTATAGAAACAGAAAGGAAACTTATATAAAGAGTAATCTTTTGGTTCCGTTTTAACATCGTGACAATGAGCGCTTTTTCTAGCAATGATTTTTAAAATTGTGTAAGTTTGACAGTATTTTATTGTTGGGTTTTTATTTGGTTTTAGTTGTGTGCTTTTAATTTGCAGAAGTTAGTAACTGCAGCTCACCTACTGCACCAAAGTTCTCGATTTTAGGAGCCCAGCTTTAGTCATTTGAACATGCTTCTAAACAAAACAAAACAACCAAAACTATACTTTTGATCTATAATAATAGCTCAATAACTTTGTCAAGGAAAGCTCTAATATATGCAGTGATGGTTTATGGAGGGTGTGGCAATTTTAAATTTATATTGTGTGTGATGTTCAAATAAAGTGATATCTACATTCATGTGATTTATTGGTCAGCATGACCATTATTGAGTAGAAATTGACTAAACTTTGATTTCCTTTTTTTAAATCGTGTTGCATTTGATTCCTGATCAAATTCCTTCAAAGTGAACTCTTGTAATTAAAATTCGAATTTTTGGGTGAGATTGTAAGGGTAGAGGCAATTGAAACATTGTTCATTATTTATAAACTGCTTGAAATGAATACTTAATTTAAGTTTGCACTTTAATACCAAACTTAAAACCAAACACTCATTTCAAAGTAGGTTAAGTGATTATGGTTCATCTTTATTAGCTTCATGAAATTCTAAAGGAATCAAATAATTCATGATAATTTAAATTTTCTGCAGATTGTTGATTTTTGATACAGTATTTCTTTCCTCTGGATAGCTTGTTTTCTCTCTCTCTCTGTCTCAGTTACAGTGTTCATTGTCATTGACCTCAGCAGCAAATTTAACTTGAATTCACTTAGGATCACAGGAATCAGGGGAAAGTAATTTTAAAGGTGGTTTCTCCAGCACATTTTAAGAAAAGGGACCAAAAGTTATTTTAGCTTCCTTAATAGATTGCATGTTGCTTATTAGGATAATAAATTAATATTAAATGCAATATATGTCTTGTCTTTACTATGGCATCTGTTTAGGAGTTGTTCAAATCACTGCAGTAGGGCTCTGCAAATAAAATCATGTAACCTATTATGGATCTAATGTACTGTAACTTTATCAGTGAAAGGTAAAATCTCAAATAACAAGTACAAACATTGAACAATTACCTATAAAGATTTGTAAAAGTAAAATTTTTCCAATAGATTTCATTCTTGTCATTTTGTAAGACGACCCTGCAGTCCACCTGTTTGTAACTTTTTTAATAAAATAGACATCTGTATTAACTGAGGTTGGTTTCTTTAATTATTTGGTGTATTGCTTTATGTTCTAGATTTTCTAAGTTACAGATCTTTCTCATAACTGAAAATCACTACTTTTTTATCAAAATGATAAATGCGTATTGCATATATGTTTAAACTGAAGTTAAACATTTGTTTTCTTGTTTTTTTAGTCACCATTCTGCCATATTTGGGGAAAAACTGAGATATACCCTAAAATGTAATATGTAACCAATTTGAATGACTTATAAATAAGTCAAAAATTATAGACAATGGGTAGAAAAAGAGTAATGTATATAACGGCTCATATGCAGAAAGCGGCCCAACTACAAATTTGATGGCTAGGAATTGTCTGTGTATAAAATATTTTAGACAATACTAAGCAAAATAATTAAATTTTGAAATGCCAAATTAAGAAAATCTGACACAATTAAGTTATGACTTTGTTTTATCCAGTGAACGGTTTTGTTACTCACTTTAATTCACTGCCCTAACTCAATATTTTTAAATGGTTAAACTGAATAGATTTTTTTAACTCAATGTTTTTAAAACTTTTTTCTCAAGTCGGGCAGTTCTGTCTATCCAAATGTATGTGGACTGCATGTAAAAAATATTTGTAAATGAATGGGTAGGTTTATATCACTGTGTTATACAGAAAATATTATTACCATCAATTGCTGGTTTTCAGTTGGGCTCCAGACACCCAATATATGCTAAAGTAGATGCTGTCCTTGCCATACAGAAACCCTTTTCTACAACAAAGGCATTTATGATTTCAGGGCCTTTCCCCTTTATTTCCACTGATGGAGTAGTAGCTCTTCATCCAGCAGGATCAACATTTTTAACCAAGTGAATAACAGAAGATGAGAGGGTGGAGGAGGTTGAGAACTAAGGGAAACTCTCCTGATGAGCCAAATCAGCATTGAATATCAGTAGAGGACCATAGTCCTCTGCTGTCACAGCCAGATTACCTTTATCTTCTCCCCATTGTCTTCATGCCATTATTATCCTTGGAGAAGAGTCATCTAGTCTTCACACTTCTCCAGGTTATAGCATCTTGTGGTCAAGACCCAAGGCTATAAAACAACTTCTTCAGATTTAAAGCAGGAATAGTTTTCCAAATAGACTCCTGCTTTCGCGTATATTTATTTCATTTGAACTTTACTGCTAGCTGGTGTTTTGAATTTTATTGCCCCCATTTTATAGTAGATAAAACCAAGGCTCAAGTTGTGGCTTAAGTCCACAAAGGCAAGGTCAAATGATTAAAATGTTGAGAAAGTTTCTTTTGGAGAAGGTTACAAATTTACCAGTAGGTAGAGTCAAACAGGTACTATTAAAATTATAAAGCTCATGGAAACAAGATAAAAGACACATAGCGAGAAATAACTTTTTTAAGTCGGTGTGATAACCCATACGTAACAAAATACTATGGGTCTTTTTTAAAGGTAATGTGTGTGTTATATTGCTAAGAGTTTGTGTAAGATGTAAGTTATTTTCATTTAGCTATCTATTTTTCTTTGGAAAGGCAATGTCTTAAACCAGGGATTTGGCAGCCTTTGGCTACCAGGCAGAATCCAGCCCAGTTAGCAGTGGCAAAATAACTGTAGTTAGATTTGTCAGCTGTATCCTGAATCCATCACAAAGCTCAGCTGCACCCTTTTTCTACCTAAACTTATAGTTTGGAGGGCCAGAAGTGCAGCTGATCCCAGACACATCCTTTGTCAGCAAAGAGCCATACTCCTATGCTTATAGGCTTTGTTCTTAATGGCCCAGGTTATCCCACTCCCAAACTCAATGGTACTGCCATTGTATTATAATTTATGAGTTTTTCCATAGACTGAGCTTTTTGAAGGTAGAAATTTTGCCTAAACCACCTCTTCATCATTGATGCAGTACATTTCATGTGTTGGATAAGTATTTTATCAAATTATCGTCACAGAATCAGTAAGGCAGATGGGTGTTTGTGCTTTAGGAAATCCTAACCTTGCCAATTCCTGCTGGTATTTTTCATTTATAGTGTTTAGATAGTGTGGAAAATGCATTTTCTCCCTCGATCTTCCTTCATCTTCTGCAGCACTAAATTATTTTTTGTTCATTATGCTTTCAGTTTTTGTTTATAATAGTTGTTTCTAAACTCGCTTCCAAGAAAAATGTATGCAGTAGAGAGATGGTCCATTCAGGCACACTGTGAATATGGACTGTAGGGCCTTGAGTCTAAGACTAAATTCTCTAAGACTCTAGGAACAAGAATACAATCAAAAAAGGGTGTTTGCTGCCCATGTCTGGGTTTCCTCTCCAGTAGATTCTGGAGCTTACCTAGACTTGTTCCTACTTCATTCTTTTTTTTTTTTTTTTTTTTTTTTT
>RJWJ010009858.1:0-49301 GCA_004363605.1 Indri indri | reverse complement strand
CCACCACAGGTATTTAGGTATATAGAAGAAAGCCCACTGCAATTTTTAGATGTCAAGGATGTGAGGAGGAACTAGCAATGGATATTGAGAAAAAGCAGTCAGAAAGAAGTTTAGGTCAGAAATCTAGTGAGGATGGGATCCAGAAAGTCAAGCAAAGACAGTGATGTAGTGAAGATAAATGACCAGTTTTCTCTTTGCCCTATCGTTATTGAATTTCCTACCTGGGAAAGCAGGCTTCAGACTTCCATCCAAATTGTTTACACAGACAGAATACAAACTGCAGGACCGTACTAGTCCTTTCAGTGTTAGTAGATGACAGAATCATCTGATGCATTTTTTTTTCCTTTTAACAAATGAGAAAAATATTTACTAAGGAAATAAGAATTTAACAGCTCTCTCTTAGCAGAATTTTATAGACTAGAGCATAATCTGGGAAATTACAGTTTTAATTATTAACATATCACATAAGGTGATGATTCTACAACTAGGAGCTTATGGAAGTTTGTGACATGCCCCTACAAATATGTTGTTAAAAATTACAAATTGTTTAGTGATTATTTTGATAACCTCTTGAGTAGCAACCCCCTTCAAGAAGCAATTGGGTGTGGTTCAGAAGCTCCATTTTGCCAAAATTTGTGGACAGAATTGTCTTTCAACAATGCAGATAATCTACACTCCTGAAGGAAGCCAGTAAAACAAGACTTTCACTTTCCTCAATTTTCTTCAACTTGATAGTTAGATACTCTTGGATATCTATAATGCTATTTATGGAATCTATTAACAGCCCATAATATTAATACAATACTATCTCGTTATCTGGAATGGCCATGCTGGAAAATATTTCAATATTTGTTAATTATATCCAAACCATACTCTTCAGTTAAGGATCAACATCTTATAACTTGAAGAAATGAAGAATTGCTGTGGTATAATTTTAATTATTTCTTTAAAATGGCTTCAGTTGCTTGGTCTATGGACTGCAGCATTTTGTTAACACGATTATTCAAAGAAGCAGCATCTTTCTTTGCTTTTATACAGTAAACATTTAGCAGTTTTATATATTTGCTCAAATATGCAACCATGTCAGGCATTGTACCTCAAACAAGTAAATTTCTTTGACCTTCTTCAGCCACAAAGCCCTTTGAGGCATAAGCTAAAACCCAAAAGGAAGAATTCTGTTTGCTGATATTTATTCCGCACTCATCATTAAATATATCATAAATATTGATTGGTATCTGAGTAGTATTTATTGCTGTGTTCATATTTTTAATAGCTTCTTCAGATTTCTTTTCATCTTCCAAAGTCCTATTTTCATTATTTAGAATTCCTTGTCTAATCAAATCTCTGAAGTCCTTTTTTTCTGTATACATTATAGATATTCATCCATTTGTTTCACTGTTTCACTGTGTTAAATATTTATTTATGATTATAATCTTTGGAATGTGTCTATAGTCCCTTTTTTACCATATAATCCAAGACATAAGACTGAAATAGTCTCTCAGTTCAGTAAATGGTTTATCCATTCATAGATATTCTGATGCATTATCTGGATGAAATTCTATTACTATATATTCCCTTATACTGATCCTCCTTTAGCCAACTAGTCCGTATGTCCTACAGGTTAAAAGAGGGATTTGGGAATTCCAGAGGGTATCACCTAAACATAGTACTATACTTTCTACGGAATCAAGTTGCAACCACCATGATAAACCTAAAAAGAAACAAAAGATCATTGTTTGAAAGGTTTCCTGGACTCTTCCACTAAACATCTGGAAACATCTTCATTTAA
Source organism: Indri indri (assembly GCA_004363605.1). Lineage (NCBI taxonomy): Eukaryota > Metazoa > Chordata > Mammalia > Primates > Indriidae > Indri > Indri indri. The sequence continues at coordinate 47,512 of RJWJ010009858.1, read as the reverse complement.
TGCATAAGAATTCCATGGCAACTTGAGCTTGGTTCCTGTAATATTACTAATTTGAACAAAAATGTAATATATCCAGCATCTTCTCTGCTGACCTTATTTCTATCAATAATTGTAAATGAATCAACACCTGGTAATATCACATTTTAAAGAATTCCAGATGCTGTGGCTGTTGCACTTATTAGGCAAATGAGCAGACTTTTCCACCTCCTTCTATAACCTTACCATCCACCTCCATTCTACAACCTTACCCTCCACCTCCATTCTACAACCTTACCCTCCACCTCCATTCTACAACCTTACCCTCCACCTCCATTCTACAACCTTACCGTCCACCTCCATTCTACAACCTTACCCTCTGCTCCTTGAGCAACTTCCCCCAGCTGTTTTATTACTGCTCCTGGCCCCACAGAGAACAGCCAAACCCATGCAGAGCACTGCTACCACCTCCTGAAATACATTTTTAACATCATTATATTTCAATGTAGTACAGGATGAAATTTAATATAAAAATGAAATTTCACCACGATCATTTCTCTGTGGATGCTGTGGCTTTTTCATTGATTTTGAATGTTATCTTGATTTTCTTGTTTGTTGAACCTTACAGGTGAGTAAGGAAGGCAAGAAAGAAATAAGAATAAGCTACTCTCTTGAAAAAAAAAAAAAAAACCAAAAAACTTTTTCAATTCCAATTTTAGTCTAAACGCATTGTGTACTAGTAAGTAAAGACTCCAGTGTAAATTGTGTGACCCATATAAACTATGAAGAATCATCAACTTATACCCTATCATGAAGTCATTAGGCAGTTTGTCTTACACAGAGCTAGCACTATATATACTGAGTGTATCCAGTGGGATCATTTAACTTCTCTTTACTTTTCAAAATAAGGATAATTTTTTTGGGCCTACCTCAAGGAGATGTGTGACTACTGATGAGATAATGTCTATGAAGCAATTTGATTGTCTCATGGAAATAATTGCCAAATGATTTTCAAACCACCTATTGGATTTTTCCTGTGTAAAGAACAAATCCATGAAATTAGATTATTCTTACAGCTTTGCATGAGTTAGGAGTGAAGAGAGATTCTTTCATGCAAACGAAATCAAGTAATGTATGGCTGTCAAAGGTGACCTGTCTGAAGCAGAGAAAGCTATGATGAATGAATGATGCCATCATAAATGTACCTTAGACACATGCATTTCTGAAACATGCAAATAAAGCTCTCAAAGACAGAAGACTTGAGGTCTCTGATGGCAGGGAAAGTAATTCGCTTCCTCATAAACTGTTTTTGGCATTACCATCTATCAAGTTGTCCATATTGCAAACCTGGGAGACATTTTAGTCTACTTCATTTACTCAAAAACCTGCCTAGTCTTCCTCCTTTGTATTAGGTTGGTGCGAAAATAATTGTGGTTTTAGCAGTGTAGAAATTTGCTGTTTGATATTGGAATACATTCTTAAATGCGGTAATGTTATATATCATTTTAATGTGCATTTCTCACTCTATGTTTTTTTGCTAATGACTTATTACTTGCTGTTTATTTTATATTTATTTTAGACTATGGAAATGATGTTAGACAAAAAGCAAATTTAGGTGATTTTCTTATTGGAGTTCAAAATGGGTCGTAAAGTAGCAGAGACAACTTGCAACATCAACAACGCATTTGGCCGAGGAACTGCTAATGAATGTGCAGTGTAGTAGTGGTTCAAGAAGTTTTGCAAAGGAGATGACAGCCCTGAAGATGAGGAGCACAGTGGCTGGCCATTGGATGTTCACAATGACCAATTAAGAGCAATCATCAAAGCTGATCTTCTTACAATTACACAAGAAGTTGCTGAAGAACTCAATGTAACCATTCTATGGTTGTTCAGAATTTGATGGAAATTGGAAAACTGAAAAAGCTCAATAAGTGGGTGCCTCATGAGCTGACTGAAAATAAAAAAAATTGTTGTTTTGAAGAATCGTCTTTTCTTATTGCATGTAACAATGAAGCATTTCTGAGTTGGATTGTGACATACGATGAAAAGTGGATTGTATACAACAACTAGTGATGACCAGCTCAGTGGCTGGACCGAGAAGAAGCTCCAAAGCCCTTCTCAAAGCCAGGCTTGCACCAAAAAAAGTGATGGTCACTGTTTAGTGGTCTGCTGCTGATCTGATCCACTATGGCTTTCTGAATCCAGTGAAACCATTACATCTGAGAAGCATGCTCAGCAAATCAATGACATGCACTGAAAACTGCAATGTCTGCTGCCAGCATCGATCAACAGAAAGGACCCAATTCTTTTCCACCACAATGCCTGATTGCACATCACACAAGCAATGCTTCAAAAGTTGAACAAATTGGGCTACGAAGTGTTGCCTCATCCTCCATATTCACCTGACCTCTTGCCTACCTACCACTTCTTTAAGCATCTAGACAACTTTTTGCAGGGAAAATCCCTCCACAACCAGCAGGATATAGAGAATGCTTTCCAAGAGTTTGTCAAATCCCGAAGCATAAACTTTTACACTACAGGAATAAACAATCTTATTTCTTGTTTGCAAAAATGTGTTCATTGTAATGGCTCCTATTTCAATTAATAAAGGTGTGTTTGAGCCTAGATATAATGGTTTAAAATTCACAGTCCAAAACCACAATTACTTTTGCACCAACCTAATATTTCACCAACCACACCTTGCTCTTTATCTTCGTTAATCTCCTTTATTTCAGACTGCCATGATCCCTAAACTTCGAATGTTGTGATAATCACCGATCTGGTCTCTTGTCTTCATTATTATATTTCTTCATTACAGTCTCCATATTTGTGGCATATATGTTTATTTTTTTTTCTGATCCCTATTCATTTCTTCAAACCTATACTCCACCACTTCTCCAAAGAGAAGCTTTGCTCTAGTCATGCTGAAAAGCATACATTTTTTTAAGCATACAATGTATTCCACTCTCTTGCCTTTAGACATAATTTCAACCAATTATTCCCTTGCATGAAAGCAGCATTATTATGTGGTGCTTGGAGCAAGGGTTTTAGCACCAGGGTTCCTGTGTTCAAATCTCTTCACTTCCTACTTATACGATTTTGAGCAATGTTTTAATACTCTGTCCTTCAGTTCCCCATTTGGGTAATGGAGGTAATAATAATAATAACAATATTAATAATAATAATAATAATGTCTATATGAAGAGTTTTGTGTTTTTGTGAGGAGCAAATGAGGTCATCAAAGCATTTAAAACATTTAAAATCATGCCATAGACATAGGAAATAACTAATACTGTTACCAATTGTCATTATTATTTTGTCCAATTCCAACTTATACCTCATATAAATTCCCGTTTGCTTGTTTTGGTGTATGTGTGAAATCTTTTCCACCACTTTCCTTCCTCTAGTACCAGGAGAACTAATCACTCCATTTTTTTGTGCCAATCTTATATCTTCTGTATATAATCTTATAATAGAACACTTGCAGATGATTGTTATATCTGTCTTGTCCATTGCCCAATGAGACTTTTTTAAGGTTAGGTCCCAGGTTTTATTTATTTTTCAATCCCTACTTTTTTGTTATAGAATCTGACATTGATAGATGGCTAATAACTATATTAAATATGTGAATGAAGAGTAGAGTCAAGTAGATTTTGCCAGAAAATATCGCTGGGAGGTGGACTAGGTACCACTGCTCTCTAACTCCCGGGCTTACGTGGTCCCCAAGGGTTTCATGAGAAATTATTTTCCTCAAACACATGCATGCTCTCTTTCTCAGAATTCCGAAATGAATATTCATTTGAGAGGAGCCCTTTTGCTTTCAGTTTTACCTTTGGAGAAATTCCTCCCTCACTTCCAACATTTTTAGTGACCCAGAAAGCTAAAGTCATTTCTTCAGCAAAAAACTCCCAGATGCCTTTTGGCAGTTAGAGCTCAGCACTCTCAATAGAAGAGATTTATATTAAAATGTATCATATTTTTCATACTGTTCTTTTAGGTACAATTTTAGAAGCACATTAAATATCTTTCAACAGTATTTTATGAACCATATTGATTTCATAACTTGAGAATGAGAGAGTCAAACTTCGTATGTTTTTAATACTTGTTTAATTTAGATTGGAAACTTATTCATATATTCATAACTAGATCATGAAACATGTGTTTCCCTTTAAAATGACAATACTAGTGGGTCTATTTTTTTTTTAAATTTCATTACAAAATCAATTCTATGAATTCAAGTAAAAAAATTGAGAATAGGCATCAATTTTTAGTTCTCACAGCCAATGTTGCTCTTATTTTTTTCTGAAAGCATTTTCTCAACTGCCTTTTGTGTATGTGAAAAGTTATCTCAGTTGGTAATCAAATAATTTAATCATGAGTTTGGCTTTAGGAATTTGGGAGAAAACTGAATTGGACTTATTAGCACTTTCATGTTTGAACTTAGTACATGAGTTCGGCACATCATCTCTATTATTATTTGCCTCACGATGCACACTGCCCAATGCAAAGGTACCATGAGCCTAAGCGATAAATGTAGAGAACCTCTTCTCTTATGCGTCTAGGAGATTCTTACTTTTTTCTGATCAGCTTTGAGCAGCTTACCACAGCTCTCTTAAATCAAAATATGGATTTGCTTTTACCCTCCAGGGAGTTCAACCTTCACTCAGCTTAAAACTAGCAAAATCTCTCTTATTCAGTTAGTTTCAATGTGCATTATCAAATACTTTGGCAAAAAGGGGAGGGATAAATAATACCTTAGTTTTGTTCCTAGATTGTGTATCAAACAGAAGTGGTGGATCGGTGAGTTGTATGTAAATTTTTAATAGCAAAGTGTTGTAATATACGCTACATGGAGAACGGATGATTGTTTCTTATAAACAGGATGGTGGGCATGTTGAGTTCTGTATTCCAGAATGGTATTGGATTTGTACTGGCGTATTTGTCTATCCCCCAGATCTGTGGAATAAAGATGAAGTATAATTATGGACCTGATTTTATCTTTATTTACTGGGTCATAATAGATAAATTATTTAAATTTTCTGAGCACTGACTGATAGATTTTTTTTTAAATTACTAATCTTAATCACCCTTAACTGATAGATTTTTCGTGAGGATTACAGACTCATTCTCTTACCCAAAGCTTTGGTTTGGCCTCTTATGAGTCACCTACATGAATACACACATTGGGAACATGATGACTTCATGGCTTTTGTGGGACCTCATTTGAGAGGACCCCATTTACAACTAACTGTTTATATGTTTGAGGTGGTCCAAGGACAAAAAGGTGACCCACTACGCAGGGAGCCCAACATGGGGGGGTGTCATCTTTTTTGTTACTGACAATTTCACTTGGATGATTGTATTGGTAGATACCTTTTCAGGCTGGGTAGAGGTTTGTCATACCTGAATGGAGAGAATGTCTAAGGTTCCAAGATGAGCTCCTACCAGGAGCGTCTGGCCTGAGACAGGGCCTTTGCGCAGTTCCTGCACATGTACGCCAGCCCAGAACAGGAATAGGCCTTGGAGGATGATGGATTAATGGACATCGACAATCCAGCAAAAGAGGCCAAGCAGATACAGAATGGCATGGTGGGGATGGATGCGATGGACAGACAGCTAGAGAGATGGCTCAGCATCTCCTCCTCCTGCAGTGGGGACATCAGCACATACCCTATTGTCAACAGGAACCCAGGAGCACACTCTGTGGAGCACTGGACATTTCACAAGAGTGATAATGAACCCTCCTTTGTAGCAGAGGGAACCCAACAAGTAAGCAAAGCCCTACACCTAGAAGAGAAATCATGTATATCCTGGAACTGATACAAGAAGCCTGTCTAGAGTGAGATAGGGTGTTGCTGCTTGCCTCCTCTGGTTATGGGTAGCCTTTTAGAAGCAGGGTTAAGTTAAGCCCCTAAAATAAATAGTTTATGAGAGACCCTTCCTAATACCTCAAGGTAAATATGGTAATATAACCGTGAGCAAAAGAAATAGAATAAAGCAATATGTCAAATGAGTGGGCCAGGTGCTAATCACTGTACATGCGTTTGCCTCTTTCAGGTCCCTGCCCCAGTTAGAAACAGAAAAGTGAAAGGGATCTAATGAAGTCCCTCTAACAACTCACACCTCATTGAGTATTTACAGTTTTTATTTACCAATTATACCTCGATAAAGCTGGAAAAGATTTAGAAATTAATTACATTATTAAAACAAAAAAACACCCCAAAACTTAGTAGTTCAAAAATCAATGATAGCATTCATTTAGCTTATGAGTCTGCAATTTTAGGAAGGCTTGACAGAGACAGCTTATCTTTGCTCCACTCTGGGTTAGCTGAGAGAGTTCTTTGCTGAGATCTGACATTATTTGAAGGCCCATTCTGTCACATATCTCTTGGCAGAGGATGGATGGCCTTTGGTTGTGGATTCAGCCATGGCTGTCATCTGAAATACTTAACAATACAAGGCAGCCTCTCCATGTGCCCTAAAACTCCTCTAACACGGGTTGGTTTTTAAGGACAAATGTTCTGAGTTTGATCCAGGAAGAAGTTATACCATGTTTTGTCCCTTAGTCTTGGAAGTCAGTAGCATTGCATCCACTGAATTCTACTCATCGAGGTTGTTACAATGTACGACCCAAGTTCAAGTTGTGTGTATGGGGGAGGGAATAGAATGTGGCAGGAAGGTAGCTCCACCCCTATGGCAGGTTTGCAGTATTCTGGAAAAACGTAAGGGGCCTATAATATCATTGAGTGTTTTTAGAAAAGATGAATACACACCAAAATTTCGTGGCCAGTGAAAAATATTCTTAATATGCACTGTATCTATGTATTCAACGTATTATGATATTTAAGATCTTCCATAGCATGTACCAGGAAGTAGTCCTATGAAAACATTAATTTTTATAGTACCCTTGAAAGGAAATCAATATCACCAATTTACAAATGAGGAAACAGTCTTAGGTTAAATAATGAATTAAAATTTAAAAAGCTAATAAATTGAAGAATTGCAATTTGAAATAAGGTTTTTTTAAAGATGTAAACCCCAAGTATTGATAAATTTAAAGTGTCAAGGATTCAGCTGTTGAGAAACAAATGCCACCTCTCCAAAATCCTTGAGGATAGGATTAGTCACTAAGGAATAGTATATTTATTTTGGAAAAATTATGTTCTCAAATTTTTCCTTTTCATTGTTCACATTTTAACAATGTAATATATTTTTGTGCGTTCCTGCTACCTATAAGTAGTTGACTTTCTTGCTACCTGACAAAATAAGATAATGTGGTCTAAATATCATTGCACTTAGAATTAGAAGGTATAGATTTTCATCGAGGCTAAATTGTGAATGAGTAACTGGGGAGAAAATGAGCCTTCATCCCTAAAATCACCACTGTGCAACTCAAACATTCAAGTTTCTTGTCATGTGATTAAAATAGTCCCCTTTTGTCTAAATCACTGTAGCTTGGCTTCCGGTTTCCTGCAGGTGAATACAATTTATAATGGATACAGCATTTATTTCTTTCATCACAGCACAGAAAATCTTGAACTTGTTAAGTAAAAGCCAATCTTCTCTTCTTGAATTTAGCAGGGTCCTGGAGTTCTGGCTAATGGTCTGTGGCAAGATTTGCCAAACTACCCCAAGGGCCTGCCAGCTGCCAACTATTTTTGGAAATAAACTTTTACTGAAACAGTCACACATCCATTTGCTTGCCTGTTTGAAGCTTGCATAAACCCTTTTACTGAAACAGTCACACATCCATTTGCTTGCCTGTTTGAAGCTTGCATAAACCTAACTGTGATACCTCCCTAAATTTTCACCCTAGGCCCTTCACTTGCTTCAACTTAGTCTTGGTTATGGTGGAAAGAGCTGGTACTAGGTCTTCTAGCTGTCTCTTTTCTTGCCACTGAAATTAAGGAGCTTCATTGTGACTTCCTAGAGACACCCGCATGATGCACAATGAACATCTAGCCTCAGCAAATATTAACCCCTGCTGGGTTTGAGGTGTCCTCCAATCCATAAATTCCATGGATCTATGATTATACGTTACACACAATGTAAGAATTTTACTTCCAATATGCTTTAAAGTACAGTAATTAGGCGAATGACTTATTATGTGATTAAGTATAAGTAGGGTAATTTACATGCTAAAACTAACAGATTTGTTCAAAGTAACTGTTTTGTAACTAACATTAACAAAGGACCTTAAAAAGATGGCACACTTGTAGCTCTGACTTGGGTGGTGCAAATTTATGTAACCAAAGCATTTGTACCCTCATAATAATCTGAAATTAAAAAAATAATAATTAATAAATTTTTAAAAGCAATGTTTTAAAAATTTGGAATTTCAATTAATTTTACTACTTTATTGCTTTGTTACTCTGGCTTATAGGGTGAATCTTTTTTGTTATTATCATCTAACTAAATTCATTTGAAAATCTCAAAGATTAAATTTGTTTACAGTGATAATGAACCAGGACTGAATGCTCATATAATTTATTGATATCTATCAAGGCTTGCACAGGATGAGTTGTTTGGGGATGATATTTTTGCTGCAATTCAATAACAATTCCATATTTTTTAGTAAGGCAGGATTGAGAAGAAGGCAAAGTCAGTGTATTAGCTTCCTACTGGAACTGTAATAATTACTACAAATTTTAGTGGCTTAAAGCAACACAAAATTATTATCTTATAGTTCTTGAGGTCAGAAGTCTGAAATGGATCTTATAGGATAAAATTAAGGTGTCGGTAGTCTGCACTCCTTATGGATGCTCTAGAAGATATTCTCTTTCCTTACTTTTCTAGCTTCTAGAGATCACCTGTATTCTTTGATTCATGACAAAGTACCTTTGTTTTGAGCTTTGAATTAAGTGTGACAATCGTATGTTTGGTATTTAAAAACCATTTTCTTGGTGAGGCCATCCACATACCATTTCCCATTTAATTCAAAGATGCTCTCAATTAGCATGCCTAATGTTTTTTCAGGCATTCATTTTTCTGATTGTTCTTATTACAAAACCCAAAATAAATTATACATGCCATACCTATAACTGCTATGTATTTTACGTACTTTATCACATATAATTTACTCAGTAATTCTGGAAAGTTGGATACTAGTATTCTTATTTTATAAATGAGAAAACGGCAGCTCATAAAGCTAATATAATTTTCCAAGGATTTCAAGAGGATTTTACTCACATTTGCTTTATCTCAAAACTTTTTCTCTTTTTGTTATATCACATTGTGCCTTTAAATATAATAACTTGATAAATAGAAAATTTTTTCCGTCAAAGCTTTGTGTCTGTGGCTTCTGAGAAGATTTTTCAGGTAATTCCTTTTAACATAAAGCAGGAGGTGCAGTCCAATCACAGGCTGTGTTCTCTGGGCAAGTCAGGATTGTCTTGCTATATGTGCACAACTAAAGATAAAGGGCATGCAATGAAAAACTTGTGTTCTCACCAATTTGACTACCTTCTGATTATTTTATATTTGATCTCCAGTAAGAGATTATCAGAGCAACCCTGGACTAGAAGGTGCCTCCCACTCTGATTGTCTATGATGTACAATACAAACAGCCCTCTATACGCAGGTTCCACATCTATAGATTCAATCAATTTCAGATGGAAAATATCTGGGAAAAAACAATAAAAATAATACAAGTAAAAATACAGAATAACAGCTATTTGTATAGCATTTACATTGCATTAGGTATCATAAGTGATATAGAGATGATTTAAAGTGTACAGAGGGTGTGTTTGGTTATATGCAAATACTATCATTTTCTGCAAGGGACTTGAGCATCTACAGATTTTGGTACCTGGGCTGGGTGGGGTGGGGGAGGGCTGGAACCAATCCTCAGTGGTGGATACCAAAGGATACTGTGCCGTAGTGTGTCCACCAAATGCTCTGCTCCTAATAAAGCCAAAAGTTGCTTGTAATAGTGACTTGAATTGCCCTTTCTTGCAATATATTCCCTTTTCTGTGTTGCCCCAAGGGAACTTTCATTATGTCCTTTGTACCTCAGAAATGTGTCTTATATGGAGTAAGAAAGTTCAGAAACATGTGGAAGTTTGGAATCAGGCATTTTATTTTGCCAGATATTTCTTTTCTGAAAAATATTTTATATTTGGGAAAAATTGTGTCAAAATAAAAATAATAAGTATTGACCAAATCAGGGGGATGAAATGTTTAACTACTGCAATTTTTCCTTTGCTTATATTTATCTCAGATTGAATGAATTAGATTTGCTGAAGAAAGCTAGGAGGTGTGAGGTGGGTAATTTTTCAAGTCTGTAGCACATGGTAAAGATTGTTCTCAAGAAAGGCGAGATGTGTCAGTTTTGTCTAATTGCAGACTGAATGCACTAAAAATCATTGTTCCACACATGAAATTAACAAGTACATTATAGTCTCTTGATCTGGTTATTTATTACATTCCAAAAAAGCTATTTGTCATATACTGCACAATACCTTTATGTCATATAAGTACACCTTCTAGGTCATTTTTGCAAATGTGGATAATAAAATTACTTATTTTCCTTTTTGCTTCTAGCAGATTGTATACTTTTACTGAATTGGTGCTGTAAAAAATGGCAGGCATGAGCCAGGTTGTAATCAAAGTATTTGACACTGGGCTAGATAATTCTTCAAGCACTTTCTGTGACTGCAACTTAATTCTTTTAAACAGTATTGGATCAGTTTTCCTCAACAAACTGACAGAAGAAAGCTGTATTTCATTGGGAAAATTTAAAAAAAAAAATCCTACCAGACAGATAAGATAGATAATCAATCTTGCAAGTGGGTGATGTTCAGGTTCTTTATGTCTAGTAAGCAGACACCACAAATGGTTTCCAGTCAGGCAGGTGCAGATGGAAGAATTTCTTTTGCTTTTATGGGAATTGGTAATTCCTCAAATGTTTACTGAGTGCCAGCCAGAGGCTGTGCTTTGTTAAACAGTGAGATATAGCGAGGGACTGTCTATCTAATCTTTCCATGAATCTGACACTTTCCCTTCAGACTTCATTTGAAGCATCTTTTCCGGAGAAGAGCCTTACAAGAGTGGGCCTTGCCCTCAGTTTGGTCCTCTGCCATAAATTTCTATATCTAGCTTTATCAATTGATCATAAATTTTATCATTGCTCATTTATGGCATTTGTCTTTTCCAATGCTCTGTAAGATTCCAGAGATTATGAAATGTATCTGTACTCTTTATCAACATATCTCCAGTGACTGATACTGATTGGCACATAACAGCTGCTCGATAGTTTTGATATGTATGTGCATGATACCTAAATGCAAATAATGAAAATAAAAAAATATGCAAATGGAGATTTGCTAAAAAAAAAGGTATGAACTCATGACTTGGATAAACCTAGTGCCTGGAAAAGTCAGAGAAATTTTCACAGGGAGTAGACAATTAAGATAAAATTTACTCTTTAGAGAGGATTACCAAAACCAAGCAGATAAAATAGCAGTTAAAACAGAAAAAGAATATAAGTGCAGTATGTTATGGAAGCTACAAATCGAAGCATAGACTGTGAGGCACAGAGTGTCAGGAAATGAATCCAGGCAAGTAGTTGTCTATTGGTCACACAGTTTTTAAGCAGCATTGCTGACTGAAGCTGCTAGATCAGCATCCACACCTCCTGCTAGATCAGCATCCACACTTCCTTATATTTTGCCAGTAAGGATACAATGAGCCAATGGAGTTCAACCATTTTATGTTCATGACTCAGTAGGCAGCCTGAGCTTCATGTTCCTGTCAGTGTTCTTTGTTCCCAAATCTCATCGAATGATGTGAGGCAGGTCCAGCTGAATGATGCCTACACGATGGATCTATGACATAGCTGAGGAACCCAAGCTTAGAAAAGCCCCTATCTTACAAAGGGAAATCTGCCCAACCTTTTCCTAATAGGTAGGCATTACCTTTGTTATCCTGGTAAGGAAACAAAGCAGCCTTCTGACTCAGATGAAGACACCGTCTCTATTTCCCAAGGCTCTTTGCTATGCAAATATCCTTGTGAACAAACTCTGTCACCAGGATTGTAGAGATGTCTTGGAGAATTGTCTCCCAATAATTTTAGGAACCCATTTTTGAAAAGCCTTCCTTATTACCTAAGACATTTGTATTTATATATTTTTTTTTGATGGGGAGAACTGTTTCCATGTGAAAGGATAAAAAATCAAGCTTCCATCAAAGCTGATAGGTAAGCAGTTGTTTCTTGCCTCAAATATCCAAACACGATATGCCTAGGATACCTAAATACTTTAGTCACTTAGATATCTCTTGGCAATATGTATACCGAAACCCTTAGAGGAAAGTAAATTTATGCTTATGTCTAGAGTTTGAAACTTTTCCTGGTTTCTTTGGTGTTTTATCATTGTCAATTCACAACTTTAAATTACACTTCACAATTCATAGCACATAAAACCTTTATGGCATATAATATGATTCCATCGTTAGTCTGATTCATATCACTTTTCCTGAAGCCAGATTTTCTTTTCTCACTCACATCACAGACATTTTTTTTCCTTGCAATGACTTATTTCAGAATGGTAACTTTTTATGAAACAACATGCCTATTATAAAGTCAAGTTTTAGAAGTGCTTTATACTTACACATTTCTATAGAGAAAATATTCCCACAGTGAAGAATTTCTCTTGAAAGATTAATAAAATTGAGAAGGAGATGTTAAGTGTAGAAAATCAGCACTGTTTTCCTTTGCTTTCTGAATAGACATTAAATTAAAATTAATCATAAATTTAATTTGCTGAAGAGGGTGGATATTTGAAGGAGAATAAGAATGAAAATAAATCTAATTTACTCATTTGATGGTTATTGAGTGTTTTATAATTCTAGGCCTTTTCTTATGTTTTCGTGGAAACACAACAAATAATAACACTTGGTATATACCTTCAATGAGCTTTCAGCCAAGTGAGAGAAACAAAGGAAAGACATTCTCGTAATAAATCTGGAAACTCTTACAACAGGCAAATGCCCAAAGTGACATGAAAGTACTCTTTCTATGCAGTTTACACAAAATTGCATCGGAGAAGCAGTATTAGGGCTTGATATTGAGGCATGAATAGGGATTAATAAGATAGAGTCTAAAAAGAATGACAGAAAGAATGGTATGTCACATTAAAAGAAATATGTGAGAAGAATATAACAATACATGTTGCATTAATGAAGATGCTGAGTGTACAGTTGAGATGGGGCTGGGATTACAAGGTGAGAGAGTTATAGAAAAAAAACAGTATAGGAGACTACGAAGTTAGGTTGGAGCCAGATCACACAGGGTCTTGGATGCCTTGCTACCAAAAAGCTCAAATTGTATTTTTTAGGGGTGATATAAAACAACACAATTTTGATATCTATTCTAAAAGGGTAATTCAAAATTTATGTAGGAATTTATTGAGAGTAAATAAAACAATGCAAGTATGACTAAAAACAAAGTAGGGTATTAGAAGCGAAAACTGAAAAAATAAAGAATTGAAATGATTTTTAAACATCTCAATTTCCAAAATGATAATACTTGGCAACTGGTCGGTTGGCTATGGGCTTGGCAATTAAAAAAAAGAGAGACTTTGAGGTTTGGAACTCAAACTGAAATATATTGGTATATTTGGAAGACCAGATATAAATTGGTGAATGGAATAAATTATATGGAAAAAAATGCTTAAAGGTCATCAGGTTATCATCCACATGCTGTTATGCATTCTGTGAAGTAGAGGATAATATTTTGAGTGAGTAACAGTAACATCAGTGGAGGATCTGAACCTAGAAAAGAGATATGGGCAATCTGATTCATATCCTCTTTTGCACTTAATTAATGAGTTTCCACAACCACAAATTGGAACATAAAAAGACTTGGCAGTTTTCCTAACAGTGTTGTGAGGCTAATTATTGGCAAAATCAATGCATCATATATTAGAAATATATAGCTTATCTTAAAACTTTGCAAATTCACAATAGCAATTGATCTTGTGTTTGATTGTTTCTTCCTTTCTAGAGCAGGAAATTATTGTTTGGTCAGTGTAATTTATTGGTCATAATAATAATTAAAATTTATTTTGAAATGTATTATAGTAAATGCAACTGATTACCCTTCCCAGTGCTGAAGCATTGCCTAGAAAATAGTGGATCCTTAATAAATATTTGCATGCATGTACACATCACAGAACAAATTCAGTTTTTGAGATGCAATCAGCAGAATGTAACATGTTATAGCATTTTAAATTCTACATAGTGGCTTTTTATAATTCAAGTTATCCTTGTGTTAACTGTTTTACAAATATAATAAACTTTAAGCTGATATTAAGGTTATATCAAATAAAAGTCTTCAATAAATTTTTGTTTGAGGTCATGTTTCACAATAGTTGAATCCAGACCTAGCCAAGGAGCATTCAAGGATTACAGCAGTTGAGTGTACTTAGTGAAGAGATGGGTGAATCTTGTCCTGTCCAATCTGGGCGAGAATTAGCAGAGTTTGATATCCATGAAAACAACTCTTCTCAACTGGAGTTTTTTAAACCTTATACTGGACCTAATCAATCAGAATCTAGGAATGGGGCCTAGGCATGTGTGTTTCAAAACTTCTCTATGTGTTTCTGATGCACACTCTTGGCTAAGGACCTTACTAAATATTGGTCCTGAGGAGCAAATACTTGTAAATTTTTAGTGCAGGTTTATCTACACTGCCCTTAAATTGCCTGGGCTTTTTAATTTTTTTTTTTTCCCCCCACTGGAACAGATCCAAAATCCTACCCCATACCATCCTTTTTTAAATTTCCTTTTCCCTTATCTCTTTAACATAACCTATATCCATAAGTTTGACAAAAGATTTTTAAACTCATCTGATTTTATGTCTATATTAATTTTTTATCTTGTAAGTGAAAATGAATTCTTCAGTAAAAAGAAAAGGCAAGCCAGGAAAAGGAGGTTGAAAAGGGTCTCCTAGAGGAGGAAGAGGAGGCAGGGGTCATGCTAGTGATTCTCACGGGGGTGGTGGCGGTGGCAGTGGTGGCAGTGACAATAGAAAGGCCTGGAGTAGAATTTGGGATAATGGAGACGACTTTTGTATCTTCAGGGAATCAAGGGACATGTCCAGGTCATTATACTCTTTGAATTTTCCAATATGGAAACAGCATCAACCCCTAATGAATGGGGCAACAAGATGGGAGGGAAAAGTATGAAGTAGATCTGATGGTGTTTTATGTGATAACCAGTAAAAGATATCATATCAAGGCTTCTCTCATATTCAACTTTTAGCTAATGAATAAACTAGGAAGATTCTGGTAAAAAAAAAAAAAAATTAGCAGAGTTTATAGAGAACTTGCCTTTCCTACCCAAACTCAATCTACCCATGTGATGTACCTGTACCTTAAACATGAAATTGCTTGGTAATTACTCATACTTGGAAGGTTAAGCTTGTTCTAAATAAATAAGACTGTTTAGTATTTGGAGAGTGTGATTTAGCATGAGGGGAAATGCATAACCTTGCGTTAATCAAGTCATGATACATAGACTGAAGAGAGTAGGCTCTAGAACTGGGTTTATTTGAATCCTGGTTCTGCCACTTCCTTATTGTGTGAATTTGAGCAAACTATTGCTCAGCATATTTTTTGATCATTTCAAGATAATTAGATAATTAGCGCTAGTTATGTATCGACTATCATTTTTTGCTCCAATGATACTAAGGAAAACAAGAAAATGCATTTTGTATTTTTAACAAACTTACATTCTTATGGAAGAGACAGACTACAAAGAGTAAATCAAAAGTGTTATATGATAGAGATTGATGAAAGTGTTGGCACTGATGTATAAGACCTTTGGGGAAGACATTTTCAAGCAGATGCTTTATGAGCTGGAAACCTGAATGATGAGGATCCAGTCAAGCAACCTCCCAATTTACATTTCCACCTCTATATTGTTGGAACCACAATATCTACTGTGTAAAGTTGTACTGAGAATTTTTTAAAAACTAACATAGGTGAAGTGAATAATAAGGTGTTTGTAAGCAGGTGGACAAAGTCAGTTCCGTAGCTTGTTTGGAACTGTGACCCTAGATTCTTTAGCTTAATCATTAGCTTCGCAATGAAACTGTTTTCATACCTTACATGACCCTAAATTTTGCTAGACCTGCTGAACTGGATTCATTATAGACTTGCCCTTCTCTCGTTGGACACTAGCTGCTTGCTGCTACACACCAATATTTGGCTCCCTTGGAAACGAATTTAATCTCCCTGTAATTTACCTACAATTTTTATTTTATTATCTGTATCATACTTTTTCAGTTTGCAAAAGTAAGAAGAGGGAGTGAATGTTTGAATGTTACTTGAAAGTACAATAAGAAGTGAATAGTTAAGAAAAAGATGAGAATTTTGGTGAAGTATAGGGAGGTATAGCAGAGAGAAATGTTTCCAAACCATTTTCCCTGCATGGCAAATGTACGAAATGATGAAACTATATGTAAGTCATTGTTTATAAGCATATTCTAATGATACAATGAAATTTTTGAGTTCATTTTTACAGGAAGACTAGAATATATATTTTGGAGTTAATATCCTGGTTTTACTATGAATGACTTTTGTGTCCATTGCAATCCCTGTCTCCTTTCTTTAGGTAATGTATGATTGACGCAAGAGTGTTAGATATTCATAGTAATGTCTGAATATTCCTTTCATCCTGTCCCACTCTTTGTGATCTATATTGTCTTTTAAGTACTTAGGGCCCAAGAAACACATCTGGTTCAGTAGTACTGTCTTGTCTTCAATAGTGACCTTCACTCAGTGGGGCCAGGGTCATTGTCAGGGGTTTCAGCCTGTCTACCTTCCCAATCATTATTCCTCAATGATTGCAATTAATTCTAGGGCTGTAATACTCCATGCTATTTACTCTTCCTTTTGTAAACTAAAACTCCAAGCACAACAAGACATTTTCTCATCCCTACATTTAGCTGAAATATGTTTGAAGTAGATTTAATGATGTTTGATGTTCTAATCATAATTACTGCTTGCCTCTAAGCAAGCTTTAAAATATATATTAAAAATATTTGTTGTCTCTTTCCATACATGGAGGAAGCTTGTTAGCAAGCTTTGTCTACCAGTTGTTGAAGAGATATGGTCTCATTCATTTATTTATTGAATATTTGATTGGGCTAGGCTCAGTGTGAGGCACTGTTCTAGAGCTAGGGATACAGTAGTAAGAAGACAGAAAATACCTTTTAAGTACATGCATGGAGATCAAAAGTCATAGAATCCAGTTGTCAGCAGAACTGGTTCCTTCTGAAGTCAGCAGGAAGAATCTATTTCCTTCCTTCTCCATCTTCTAAGGCTCCCCTCACGTGTCACTTTGCTTTTGTCATCTTATCACTTTCTCTCTGACATTGGCCCTGTTGCTTCCCTCATAAAGACTCTTGTGATCACATTGGATCCACCTAGATATTTCAGGATAGTTACCTCGTCTCGAGATCCTTATGTAAATTATATCAGCAAAGCCCTTTCTACCATGTAAGATAACATAGTCACAGACTCTTGCAATTAGGGCAGGTACATCTTTGGTTCACATTATTCTACACCCAACAAAGTATATTATATGACATATATTACATGTAATATATTTATATCATAGATAAATAGATACAAATGCATGCACACACTTACAGGATATTGCCTGACTTTTTTACTGGTATATCCCTAGCTCTAAAGTAATGCCTAGTCTACACTGAGCCTAGCCTAATCAATAAAATTTGTGTACTGTTTATATATGCAAAAATCTGGATGAAACTCCAAGGAATTATGCTGAATGAAAAAGCCAACCCCAAAAGTTCATATGCTGTATGTTTTCATTTATACAGCATTTTTGATATGACAAAATTATAGAAATGGAGAAAATCCTGGTAGCTACTAGGGATCAGGAATGAGGTAGGGAAGGGTAGTGGATGGGGCTTTGTGATATGAGGAATCTTGTGATAATGGAAAGATTTTTCCAGCTTGACTGTATCAGTGCTAATATCCTGGCTACAATACTATACTAGAGTTTTATATGTTATCAGTGAGGTAACATGGTTCAAGTGTACATGGGAATCTCTCTATATTAATCTTATAACTGCATGTGAATTTACTATGCAAATCTACATTTTTTTTAAAGTTTAACTTAAACAAAAGCAATACGTATACACAGGTACTCAGTAAAGTTTAGTTACCTTCCCTCAAACAAAAAAGAGTGATTGAAGAGCTGATGTTTCCATTTGCTATGGTGGAGAAGATTGGGCTCATACTGTTATTTTGAAGACAAGTTATGTTAGAGAGAATTCCCTGGGGTAGAATTTAGAAGAACAGGGTTATTTCTGTTGCTCTGTCACTTACGAACAGTTATCTAATAAATGAGTGACTTAACTCTTTAAACTTTACTTTTCTTATGTGAAATATGCATGTATTTGTTTAGATGATAATAAAGTTTGCTTCTAATTGGTATGATTATTAAATTAATTCAAGTAAATTTTTCCAAAGGCACTTGATATAATTATGTCCCATAAATATCTCCTTGAGTTTAAAATAATTTACATATTCTTATATTCCAATATGTGAACTATGTGTTCTCATAAATGTCACTGTGTTTTCATATACCATAATATGATATTAAGGAATTAACTATTATAAATAATTCATTGTTAATATTAGCAAAATAAATTATAATTATACATTGTCTTATATTTTAAGGTCAAAAGAAATATCTGTGCTTATTATATTCTCCTTTTCTTTCATACAGTTTTGAGCTCAATCTTTCCTGTACTTTGCACCCAAATGAAAAATGAAGGCAAATTTGATACATGAAAACGTCATGCACTTACATCTTAATGCATACATACATAAGCACACAAACACACACACACATATCAAGGTAGAATATTTTTTATTTACCCATTTTATTCAGAATATTTGGGTTATGAATCATCTAGTTTTTTTGAGTTAAAATAAATCCTAAATGTGTATTATAATTTCTAGAGACATGCTGAAATTTAAATAAGAAATATATTCAACATGATAAAAATATTTCCATGAAGATTTGTTGAGTAGGAAAAGATATGTGGAAAGGTTATGTTCTATCAGATTTCTACCTATTAAGGACAACAACTCATGGGACCACCAGGGTGACTTATTATAAATATATTTCTTTCAAGAACATTTCGATAAATACCTAAGCTCCAAGAAAATGCAAGACCAAACATTCTGAATCTTCTCTTCTTTCCTTCTGGGCCCAAATGTATATGTCTTTCTTCTGAGCCTTTGAACACATCTCTCCCTTGAAGAAAGCATTGTCCTAGACACTAGCCTTGGTGCTAAAACAATAGAAGATAAAATCATATCAATGTCTTCTAAAGATAAAAGAAAACTCAGAATGATATAAAGATAGGGTCATTTATCTTTATACAACGTGACTAGAATAGCATATTTAAGTAACATTAAGGATTTTGTTTTTTATGAAGATTGCTTCGACTGCTCAAGAATTAAACTTTTTTGTTTTCTTTTAATGCTTCTTTTTCTACCTGTGTCATAGAAAGCTCCTCAGGCTGGTCCCAAATGCTTCACTCTTGTATGGAATCATTATTGAAGCCTATGTCACTTGCATTATGGGCTGGAAAATTAGTCTAGATCTCTAACAGAAGCTAAGGCCATTAAAAAAAATTATTGAACTGTAGGTTGTAGGGAATAATTTAAGGACTCCTTGATCTGCCTGATATCCCCTTAGGCTTGTGTAACTGAATTTTCAAGTATTACGCTATAGAATCATACTCTTATAGATCTTGATTGTGTTATCATAGTTGTGTCACTTGGGATACAGGAATGGCTTTAAAAAGAGAGACACCAAATTGAATGTTAGTAATTTTGAAAATTTTGTTACCCTTTTTCAGCAAAGTAGCCATGTAGAAAAAATAATCTTTGTGATTTCTCAAACTTGCCTCTGAGTTTTAAATTATTAACCAAGACTTTTGCAGGCCCACAACAACAACTGCTGTTAGGACAATATTCAACTTTTTCTTTGTACTAAATTTGACTCTCCTTCCAAACTATGTAAAAGTTATCCAGATGAGTAATATCATGCCAGCAGCATTATTAAGAAAAAAAAGTATAAATCAGCTTGGCAAGACAACATTGCATTCTATCTTGAAGATCTGTTTCTATGTTCTTATTATCTTACATCATATGATATTTTAAAAAGTGAAAAATACAGGGATGGCTTCATAGGTGTTTATGCAGTGACTCACAATAAGAATCTTACACTTGGGTTTTAATGCTCTGGAGTTACCGTTTTGCAATTCTCAGTAATTTTATCTTTGACTTACGTTTTGTAAGTGAAGTCTGATGAGTCATCAGAGCATACACATGAGGCGTGGAGCTTGAGCTCCCATATTGTTCTATCTGCCTCTGCATTTGTTGGGTGAGTTCTGAGCTGTCCCCTCTCCTACACTCTAGCACCCCAGGCAAGGTAGACCCTTACCATCTTCTGTTCCTGGTAAGATCCTGGTTGTGAACTTGGGAAGTGTCAGATTTCGTGCCTGTGTCCCACTGCGTCTCAGGGCAGGACATGGTGGGGGCCATCCCTGCCTTGTGCTGGCAGCACCAAGACATATATGGTGAGTGGAAATCCAAAGGCTAACTCTTGGTGGCAGTGAGTTTATCCTCCATTCCTGATCCAGGTATTGAGTGTGTTCTGCCAAAAAGGTTTAAAAAGCCTTGAGGAATGCCCATTTACTATGAGTTATGGTGTTAGACCCATTGAGAAAAGAGACATGTGATTTCCCCAGTCATGGCATGGCACATCAGTCTGGCATCTGGCAGATCGGTCAACCCAGAGTCCTTGACCTTGTGGCAGAGAAGAGCACCCTGGTGCATGTGAGTGTCTGAACTTGGCCCATGAATGTTCTTTGCCCAAGAGCACTCTCTGGGCCAGCTGTGTGAGTTGGGCACTGCTTTCTTCACCTCTAAAATATTCCTAAGCCTTGGTGTATTTGCTGCTCTAGTCAGTTCTAAGCACCTTCCCTGGACAAGACGCAAAATAGGAATTGTGAAATTTCAGTGATACCACATGCAAGTTAAATGTTCTGAGCATTTGCATTTAAAACTGGCCTTGCACAATATAGATTAATGGTTAAAAAGTATGCTAATCATTTAAAATTTTAATTTTTCTGCATTTGGAATATTAAATGGCAAATAAAAGCACCACCATGACATGCTGAGAGACCAACCATGAAGAAGTGTAATTCATCATGAATGGCACTTTTCCACTGCTTATTGAACAAGGCATCCTATATTTTTATTTTGCACTGGATCCTGTAAAATATGTAGCCAGCACAGGATGAGTCTGGGATTTTGCTGTAGGTATTGTCCCTTCTCCATATCCTGATAAGAACATCCTACCTATGAAATTATTGAATAACTGAAAGGTATTCCAAGACAGTTAAATATCATACATGTTTAGAACAAGTGATCCTGTTTAATACTTAACTAAAAACAGGAGTAAAATACTGCTTAGGACAGAATATTAATAGCTATTACTTATGGAAGCTGACATATTGTTTCATCTTGGCACAGTTATGATGCTTATGTGAGGAGCCCAGTGTATGCCCAATAATACTATTAAAGTCACATTGGCGTGGAGATGCCAAAGCACGTGGAGCCTCCTACTCAAAACTACAACAGCTTTGATTTCATCTAAAACAAGAAGACTAAGAAAAATATTCAAGAAAAAACAAGCTGGGTGAAAAAGCATATATTCTTTAACTTGCAAAACAAGTGCACACAAGACAGAATGATATAGAATGATGGATGAAAAATTTCTAAATTTATGTTGTGCAACATACTCAGGTCAGGCACCTTATACTTGCATTAAACTGTCAATGAGTCTGCATTTGCTTAGAACATAGAATTATTTGCCAAAGTACAGTGAGTTTTTCTTCATAGGTTGTTCTTAGAGGAGCAAGATAGGTAACTACTTTCTTAAGTCAATATTTCTCAAAGTTTCACTTACAGGCTACTTTCAGAGAATCACCAAAAAACTTGATAAAAATTAACTCAATACACAAATATTTATTGAACACTTGCTATGTTCTAAGCTCTGTGATAGTCATCAGTGATACCGTGGAGAAAATAAACTTCTTCCTCTGGGAGCTTACCTCCCAGAAGAGGAGTCAGATATTAATTATGTATATATGCACACATAAAATTACTACTGAGAGAAAACTTCGTCATATGAGAAGTCTAATTGAAAGAATAAGTTAATCCCAGAAGATCAGTGACTACTACCTTTAGAAGTGAAATTTTTAACTAATATCTAAAATAGAATTAAGAATTTACTAGGTGAAGCAAGAAGGAAAGGAGTTTCACACACAGAGAATAGCCCCTAGGAGAGCATCTTAGGCAAAAAGAAAGAACAAGAAAGTGGCTGAAGGAGAAAGAGAAAGAGGGAGCCTGGTGCAACTTGAGGTAGAACAGATAGGCAGGGAATAGATTGTGCAAGGTCTTGTGTGGGTCATAGCATAAACTTTGTCTCTGAATCAGCAATATTTGAGGATGATGTCTGGGATTCTGCATTTATAGTAAATATCCCAATAGTTCTTAGTTATACTAATTAAAATTTGAGAGCTCTTGTCTCATCATTCTATAAAATTCTCAGTGACAGTATTTATAAACACAGGCTTTGTGCCTAACCATTAATATCAGGGGCAACTGCAAAGGGATACATATCAGTGGTGATGCCCACATTCCAGACCTTAGGAAATTTTCCGGAATGAATCATCTCTTAGACTGTGGCTACAACCAAAGTCCTCAGTCAATAGCAATGTTTTTTTTCTTTTTCTTGTTCTCTTGATAGAAGTAACATTTGTTCTCTATCTCTCAAGAAAACATGCTCTTGAAATTATTGATGTGTTTTCCATTGTTTAAGACGTCATGACTTAGATCCTGTTGTAGGTAGTCTAAGATTATTTTTAAACATGACTTTTATGAGTTAGCCATTTTTAGATTTTAAGTATAAGTGAGATTGTGCAATATTTGTCTTTCTGTGTCTGGTTTATTTCACTTAGCATAGTGTCTTTCGGGTCCCTCCATGTTGTTGCAAAAGGCAGGATTTCCTTCTTTTTATGGCTGAATAATACCCTAATATATACACACACACACACACACACACACACACACACACACATATACACACACACACATATATATGGAATATAATGGAATATTATTATAGTCCATAATATTCATATGTGTGTGTGTGTGTGTGTATATATATATATATATGAAATATTTCCTGTATTCATTCATCTATCAACACTTAGTTTGTTTCTATATCTTGACTATTATGAATGATGCTTCGATTAACAAAACAATGCAGGTATCCCTTTGGAATAGGAATTTCATCTCCTTTCAATATATACCCAGAAGTGAGATTGGTGGTTTATATGGTAGTTCAATTTTTAATTTTTTGAGGAAACTCCATATTGCTTTCCATATGATTATATAAATTTACATTTCCACCAACAGTGTATTCGTGTTTCCCCTTTTGTCCACAAGCTCACCAACTAACACTATCTTTTGTCTTGTTGATAATAGCCATTCCAGCAGGTGTGAGGTGATATCTTATTGTGGTTTTGATTTGCATTTCCACGATGATTAGTGATGATGAGCACCTTTTCATACACCTGTTAGCCATTTGTGTATCTTCTTTGGAAAAATGTCTGTTCAGGCCCTTTGCTGATTTTTTTTATCAGGCTATTTGTTTTTCTGTTTGCTACTGAGTTGTATGAATTTCATATTTATTTTGAATAGTAGTCCCTTGTTGAGTATATGGTTTGCAAGTATTTTCTCTCCTTCTGTAGGTTGCCTTTTCATTTTTTTGACTGTTTCTTTGCTGTGCAGAAGCTTTTCAGTTTGAAGTAGCCCTACTTACTTATTTTTGCTTTTGTTGCTTTGCTTTGGTGTTATATACAACAAATCATTGCCAAGACCAATGTCATGGAGCATTTCCCCTGTTTTCTTCTAGGAATTTTATGATTTCAGGTCTTACGTATAAGTCTTGAATCCATTTTAAACTGATTTTTTGTGTGTGGTACAAGGATCCCATTTCACATTTTTTTTTTGCATGTGGATATTCAGTTTTCCCAACACCATTTATTAAAGAGACTTTTTCCCCCATTATGAATTCTTAGTACCTTTGTCAAAGCTTAGTTGACCGTATATGCATAGGTTTATTTCTGAGCTTTCAATTTTGTTCCATTGCTCTATGTGTCTGTTTTTAAGTCAGAACTCAGAGAAACAGAGAGTAGAATAGTAGTTACCAGGGGCCCAAGAGTGGGGAAAAGGTGGAGGTATTGGTCAAAAAGTACACATTTCTGTTGTAAGGTGAATAAGTTCTGAAGACTACATGTACAGCATGATAAGTATAGTTAGTAGTAATGTGTTGTGTACTTGAAATTTGCTAAGAGAGTGGACCTTGAGTATTCTCACCACAAAGAAAAGAAGGGTAGCTAGGTGAAATGATGAATATGTTAACTAGCTTGATTGTGGTAATCATTTCACAATGTATACATATACCAAAGCATCATGTTGTATGTTTTAAACCTACATAATTTTTATTTGTCAATTTTGCACAGTAGAGCTGGGAAAATGTTGCAAAAATTACTTTTATATAAAACCACTGTGTTTACCATTTTATTGAAATGATAATTTCTATGCATAAGGTTCCAGAGGGGAAAAACACTCTCATAATAAAACACCTAGTTAATATCTGGGCACAAAATTAATTATTGATATCTCAATTATTGATCCCCTGCTTGGCAGTGCTTTTCACAGCTACTACCCCTGTAGCAAAAAAATATGCCTACTAATATTAATATTACCTTTGTGGCTTGGTAGATTGGTGAATTTTTATTAGCTTCTGAGTGGTGTGTCATAACCTCAGTGAGCAACAGCAAAATTCAAAACTCTGGTGTGTCAGTGTCAGCCCAGCCTTTATTTTCCATAAGCCAGAGGTGGAGGAAAGGGGCCTGCCCAGGGCTCTTCAAGCTGGGCTGGAAATCCATGGGCAGGCATCAGGGTCAAGGGAGCCAGAGAGAAAAGTCAATTTGTTCTTTTCTTATTTTTATTTTACCATGTGCATTTGTAGAAAATCAGATTTATAAAAAGTCAACAAGTAGGAGAGAAAGGGAATTCTTACGATCTATGTAGGTAAGAGGATAGACAGTAAGGAACCCTGGCTTTTAATTTTAAATCAAAGAGAAAGAGCAAAGTTGATGTGTCCTCTTGTGCCTTCCTAAAAGTTGTTCCTGATGTGATGAATTTCCATTAATTGCCTTTGGAAAGAAGGAATTGACTGCTGAGAGAGAAAAGCTCCACTACTAATTCTTTTATTCCTTCTGAAAAGAAGAACAAAGAGAGGCAGCCATGAGAGGTCTGTTTCAGAGAGCAAACAAAAAGTGATGTAGGCATGGTGAACAGGAACCTGAAGAGGATATTGAAATGAGAAAGAAGCTAGGGAGAAAGCATGCTAGCAAGACTTTTGCAGAAGTAAGGGGGTGAAAGGGTGATTCCCAGAAAATGAAAGATGATTGTCCAGTATTTCAGAGAAGAGAATGGAAAATTCCTGATTGAAAAAAATAAATCATAGAAATCACAGAAGAAACTTACATGTCTTTTTTTATAAAGAGAAGCATTTAAATTAACAAGTTAGTAAATCAAAATGCTTGATCATAAGTATATACAAGCATTTACAGGTTGTGGAAAGCAGTTTCCTTTTAAGTGTCTCCCTACCCTAGACAGAGGAGCAACACTGCAAAGAAAGTATTTACCCCTTGAGACCATTACTGTGACAAACTTGCTCCTGGGACAGCTGGGCACTGCAGCGGAGCCTCAAAGATAAACGTTTGTCCAATGAATGTATGAATGAGTAAGTAATGTTAGTGTTTGGCTAAATAATTCTGGATCTTAACAGAGATTTGTTAAAACTTTTCAGACAGAAAGAGAGTTTTATTTTGGGGGTACCCGATGTACTAAGCGGCCGCTGTTTACACAACCTGGGTTAGCAGCTGACACTGGCTTCTTTCTGTAAGATTCATTTTTGGATAGATGAAACTGTTATTGCCCAACCATGTTCATTGCCCACTGCTCAAGAGGAAACCAATACACTGAACCTGCAGGGGTTACAGTGGAGGAGGAGTTTAATATTGCAGGATACCAAGTGAGGAGATGGAAGAAATTTCTCAGATCTGTCTCCCTGAGAATGTGGAGACTAGGGTTTTTAAGGATGGTTAAGCAGGCAGGGGACTGGGGAATTGCTATTGCTGATTTCTTGGGTGAGGGGGTGAAATCATAGGGGTGTAGAAATTGTATTGTGCTGAGCCAGTTCCTGGATGGGGTTTGCAAGACAAGTTGAGTCATTTCCTTGGTATGGGTCACTGGTCTGGGTGGGTTAGTTGGTCTACCAGAATGTAGGGTCTAGAAGATATCTCACAGATCAGCCTTAGGTGTCACAAAGGTGATGTTATCTATGGGAGCAATTAAGAAAGCTAATAATCTTTATGACTATCACCTATGTGACTCCTGATTAGCAAAAAATTTTAGGAAAGCAAGCTAGGGAACAATGGCTGGTTATTGTTTTTAACTATGCCTATGCCTTTGCAGAATTCAGGCCCCTACCATAGTTCCCATCGTGTGGCCTTTTATTAATTTTATAATATAAAGGGCGGTTTCAAACTTGAACCATATTGGATTTTTTTATTGTTTTTGAGACAGAGTCTTACTCTGTCATGTGGGCTAGAGTACAGTGGCGTCATCATAGTTCACTGCAACTTTCAACTTCTGGGCTCAAGTGATTCTACTGCCTCAGCCTCCCAAGTAGCTGAGACTACAGGCCTACACTACCACACCCAGCTATGTTTTTTTTCTTTTTTCTTTTTTTTTTTCAGTAGAGACAGGTTCTCACTCTTGCCCAGTCTGGTCTCAAACTCCTGAGCTCAAGTGATCCTCCTGCCTTGGCCTCTCAGAGTGTTAGGATTATAGGCATGAGCTATTGTGCCCAGCCATATATTGGATATTTTTCACTGTGACATTTGCTAGTATCTGTTTCAGGTAATGATTTTTCTATGGAAACCAGGGAAATAGCAATATTTAAAGGAATGCTTTTAAAAACTCAGTAAAATAGTTAACAAACAAAAATGCAGGAGAAAAAGAAGAAAAAAGATGAATTGCAGAAGGGATATTGGAACTTCCTCCCAAACAGCAAATAAATCAAACATATATTCTCTAAAAAAAAATCAAAACCAAAATTAGAGAGTAAAATTTCATAATCATTTCAATTGCCAATATACTTATTTATATGACATAAAAATTCATGTTGTAAACAACATGGATTTTTCAGCGTTTACAATGCATTTGTTAATTACCTTTCATTCATTCTTCAGATTTTAGCTTGATGTCATTTATCCACAAGAATGTCATGGATAGCACCCCTCCTCACTTTTGAGTTGGCTCCTTCTTGCATATGTTTTTATTGTTCCCCTAATTCTGCTAGATTATAACTGAAAACATAGCCATTTGTAATCCTTGTTTGACTGTGGGCAGCAACCATGACTATTTTTCACCGTATCCTTAAGATTTGGCATAGTGTGTATCAATCACTGATACACAGAAAATACACATAAAATATTTAATGAATAATATGAACATTTATAGAATGTGCATTATATGCCATATACAAGAACTCTTTATGTATTGTGTAATCCTCATAATAATCTTTTGAGTTAGGAAAAATTTTTTACCCTTTTTAGGGATAAAGAAACTGGGCCCAGTAATATGCCCAGAATCTTATGGCTTATAGGGCAGAAATTTCCAGAGGTTATATCTAAAAAGGGCACAAGATTCATGTAAATAGTGAATTCTGTAGGCATAATTCATAAGAAAAATTGGGCTCTCGATTGCAAAAGAAATTTGAGAATATCCTCAATACCTGTTTGAAAAAATTACTACTACGAATTGCTTTCCATTCATAGGTATTTTGAGTAAAGATTCATGAAGCATAGCACATTTCTTTACCAAAGGAATATTACTGATTTATATTAAGATCTTAATTATTCCAGATGTTTTTCAAATAACCAAATGACTATCTCTTAAGATAGAACATAAAGCAAAGTTTGGGAATAGCAGGAAAGCCTATAAACAAAGAGCTAATTTACTTCTACAGAATGAGAAACCGAAGTTTTTATGGTTTTTACTTTCAAATTTGTATTCATGAGTTGTCTGAATCCTAAGACAGCTGCTAAAATAAGACCATCAATAATGAATGACATATGGAATGAGGAAAAAAAAATAGGACGTTAAGAGATAATGATCAGGGCTATGAATAAGTATCAGGATGACAACAGCTCTGCATTCTTTAAATGACATGTGGGGAAACAATGACTCATATGGGGAAAATCTATCCTCCTGGAAACACACAGTTTCTCATTTCATAGTGAATGGATTTAAGCATTGGAGAGAGAGACTGAGAGCGAGCGAGAGAGAGATATCAAATTTTGAATCCAAGAGTTACCACCTATAAATCCTTCTGAGTTTGGGCAGTTGTTTTAACTGTCACCATCTTGGTGTTGTCTTCCGTAAAATGGGTTTATTTTGTGAGTTTTCATAAGGCTAAGTGACTTTCAGTATGCAGTGATCTACTTACAATTTATAGTAATACATGTTCAATATATTCCAATTCTAGCCATTTTTCCCCATTTTAGTGTCATGCTTTCCAAATATCAGAGTGCTTGTTTTATTTTCACAATACCTCTGTGAGTAGTTACTTAGTTACTTTCTAGTGAAGAAACTAGACTCCAAATATATTTGCATTATTTTATATAAAGGAAATCATAAAAATAATAGCTAATATTTATTAAATACATGTGTCAGGCACTACAGTAAGTCCTTTATGTACCCAACCTATATGTTATGTGCTCTTATGCTTCCCATTTAACAAGCAACAAAACCGAGACTTAGGAGAAATGTAATTTTCCCAGAATTATAAAACTTATATATGGTAGACCCCAAACAAACCCACGAATATTTGCTCCATACGCCAGTTAAAAATGTTTGATGTTATTATTAATTACAATGACTCCATTACTGTGCAGACCTTTTACAAAGTATTTTCACATACAATGCATTTTATTCCTATGATATTGTGAGGTGTCTATGACTCATTATTTTATGGCTTGGATTGTTATAACATTTTAATTGAACAAATAGTGACTTACATAAGTAAAACCATTGTCCAACATTATTACTCGGCTAGGATAAAGTCTGTATGAGTTGGAGCTGGTTTCACACCACTGGTGAGAGCCAATTATGCACATCTCTTCTCAACACTGCATTTGGTGACATTATGACATTATATTGGGAACTTGAAATCAGCCATGGTGGGAATATGTACACCAGGGAAATTGGCAAACACTGCAAATAGGTATTTCCTCTCTGCCCAGAGCTGACTTATCAGCACACTTACCATTGACATAGCTATCCGAGAAAAGAAATCTAAATCAACATAGGACAGATTTCATTTAGTTCTGCTCTGATCTTTGTTATTTCTTTTCTTCTGCTAGGTTTGGGGTTGGTTTGCTCATCCTTTTCCAGTTCTTTGAGATGATTCATTAGACTGTTTATTTGTGATATTTCTGTCTTTTGGATCTAAGCATTTATGGAATATAAATTTTCCTCTCAGGACTGCCTTAGCTGTGTCCCACAGATTTTAATAACTTGTGTCTCCTTTATCATTTAGTTTGAAGAATCTTTTGATTTCCATCCTAATTTTCTCCTTAACCCAGCAGAAGATTTTTTACTTTAGTTTAGTTTCCATGATTGTGGGTAGAGATGAAGGTGCATCTCTTGTTAGATTAACAAGAAGCAGAAAAGAAAGGACTCTAATAAGTTCAATCAGGAAAGAAAAAGGAGAAATTACAACTGATACCACAGAAATACAAAATATCATCTATGAATACTATAGAAACCTCTATGCACATAAACTTGAAAATGTGGAGGAAATGGACAAATTCTTAGAAACACACAGCCTCTCTCAGCTCAATCAAGAAGAAATAGAATTCCTAAACAGACCAATATCAAACACTGAAATTGAAACAGCAATAAAAAATCTTTCTAAAAAGAGACGTCCCTCACTTGGTAGTAATATTCTCCAAGGATTGGGGGGTTGGGGAGTAAACTCACAACTGATGGATGTGGTGAGCATCGTAGAGGGGAAGGGCATACCTCTAATCCTCACTTGGGCGAGGCAAAGACATAAAATGTAACCAGAATGTTTGTGCCCTCATAATATCCTGAAATAAAAAAGGAAGAAACAAAAAAGAAAAGTCCCAGATCAGATGGTTTCTCACCTGAATTTTACCAGACCTGCAAAAAAGATCTGGTGCCTATCTGCAGAAATTATCCAACAACATCAAAAAGAAAGGGATCCTTCCAAACACGTTTTATGGACAATATCACCCTGATACCAAAACCAGGAAAGGACGCAACAACAAATGAAAAATAAATACCAATATCCCTTATCAATTTACCAGAATTCAAGCTATGCCACAAGGTTATAGTAACTAAAACAGCATGGCACTGGCACAAGAACAGACACATAAACCAATGGAACAGAACTGAGAACCCAGATATAAAACCATCCTCATATAGCCATCTAATGTTTGACAAAGCAGAAAAAAATCCTACACTGGGGCAAAGAATATTTATTCAATTAATGATGCTGGGAAAATTGGATAGCCACATGTAGAAAATTGAAACAGGATCTGCACCTCTCACCTCTCACAAAAATCAACTCACGGTGGATAACAGACTTATACCTAAGGCATGAAACTATAAGAATTCTAGAAGAAAATGCTGGAAAAACTCTTATAGACATCAGCCTAGGCAAAGAATTTATGAAGAAGACCCCAAAGGCAATCACAGCAACAACAAAAATAAATAAATGGGACCTGATCAAATTAAAAAGCTTTTGCACAGCCAAAGAAACTGTCAAGAGAGCAAACAGACAACCTACAGAATGGAAGAAAATATTCACATGCTACATATCTGATAAAGGGCTGATAATTAGAATCTATATAGAAGTCAGGAAAATTAGCAAGAAAAAAAATCAAACAACCCCATTAAAAAATGGGCAAAGGACATGAACAGAAAGTTTTCAAAAGAAGATAGACTAATGGCTAACAAACATGTGACAAAATGCCCAACATCTCTAATCATCAGAGAAATGCAAATCAAAACCACAATGAGATATCACTTAACTCCAGTGAGAAGGGCTTTTATCAAAAAGTCCTAAAACAATAAATGTTGGCATGGATGCAGAGAGATAGGAACACTCATACACTGTTGATGGGACTGCAAACTAGTACAACCTCTGTGGCAAGTAATATGGAGATACCTCGAAGAGCTACAAGTAGAACTACCATTTGATCCAGCAATCCCATTACTGGGCATCTACCCCAAAGAACAAAAGACATTCTATAAAAAAAGACATCTGCACTAGAAAGTTTATAGCAGCACAATTCACAATTGCAAAGATGTGGAAACAACCCAAGTACCCATCAATAAAATAAATAAATAATAAAATAAAATGTGGTATATGTATACCATGGTATACTACTCAGCCAAAAAAAAAAAAAAAAAAAAAAAAAAAAAAAAAAAAAAAAAAAAAAAAAAAAAAAAAAAAGAAAGAAAAAAACAACTATAGTGCTCTAGTGCCTCTTATATTATCCTGGATAGAGGCTGGAGTCCATTCTACCAAGTGAAGTATCACAAGAATGGAAAAAAAGCACTGCATGTACTCACCATCAAATTGTTATTAACTGATCAACACTTACCTGTAACAAAGATAGCTTACCAACTCCTTCTGTAGCGAATCATACTCTTGTTCATCTGTTTCCAATGTTGGCGAGTTTACTTCCAAATGAAGTGTTCCTTCTATGGTGAGATGGCTGAATTATAATAAACACTTCCCTTATACTGAGACAAAATCTTACTCCCTGCATATTTTATTAACAAGGCCATAGATTATAATGAAGTGAGAGCTTGATCTCTGTAGCCAAATTGACTGAGTTGGAATCCTGGAATTGTTCTGCTCCAACTATGTGTCCTTGAACAAGTTACATTACCTTTCTATGCTTCATTATCCTATGTCTCAGAATTTTTATGAATGTTAAATCACTACTAATATTTACACATTGATTATTATAGTGACATGGTAGTTCCTACAGGTAGGTATACATATTATTTTTTTCCTGAGGAAAGAACTCATAACTTTTATCATATTCACTAAGGTATTTTGGACTCCCAAAAACTAGAATTGTTGATGCTATTAATATTTTACCTGTAATGAAGCAAAACCTTCCATACACCTTGTACCCAGTGGAGATGAAAGTTTGGCTTTAGTAAATACTCTGAGTACCCTTTCTCCTGGGGTGTCTGCTGAACATATTTTCAAGAGCTCATTCTTAGAGAATTGTCTTCCTCCTCTCTTCCTGTGACTGAATTTTGCAATCTAAACCATATCCCTTCCCCAGAATGTAGGACAGAATTCATTCTTCTGGCTTACTTCTTCCTCTTGATAAATTATAACTGCTATATTGAGAGATGCTATCACTCTCTAAAGATAAAACTCTTCCTGCGAGGCACCACAATCGTTTCCAAGGCAACCCAAGTAACTTGCAGGGACAAAGTTGCTCCCTGTTCTTCTTCCCTGGGAGAGAAAGTTTCTGTGCAGGTATTATTATCATACCTAAGGAAATGAGATGTAAAATAATGCCACCTTGCTTCTTATGCCTACCTCTGTTGACTATCTCAAGAGCAGTTTGAAAATAAAGAGCTGTTGCTAAATGAAAGGTGCTTTCAAGAACTGTACTGAATTTAAAACAATTGCTACATCCCCGTCTTCAGAATCACAATCAGTCTTGGAACCACATAGTCCTTCACATGAAAAGATCACCCCTTGCAAAGCAGGATAAGGTGTAGTTTGAGTGGTGAATGAGCACTATTTTTTGGAAAGTTAAGAAGGGAGATACAAACAAATAAATAAGGAGTGAAAAAAAAATACCTTCCAACATAGCCCAGACAAGTGTGTATAATTCTACCTTTGGGTTTTATTCCTTCACCTGTTGCATTACAATTTTGAAATATAGGTATCTATTTGAGATATGACACATTTACCGAGCATTAATCATAACAGCAGAACTTAGTCCCTTTTCTCTGGCTGTTTAGGGGCTTCTGAGTACTTTGATATTCAATATCTAATTCTACCCTCAGCATTTAAATGAAAGTAGCTCTCCTGTGCGTGTCCAACTGCCGGGAAGGTGGTCAACCCAAATGAGCCCAAGGCATTCTGGTCCTGTTTAAAGCCATGACTGCTTACTGATCCCCATCACACTCATACTCCATCCCCCAACTAACTTTGATCTCACTCTTGAGCTCATTTCCTCTTTCTTTCCATGTGAAAATTATATATACATCTATGAAAGGATTGACCAACCATTTAATACCCTAGGTTTATTCAGCAATAGTAAAACATGAAGACAGAAGAAACCAAGTCCACTGAGGCCTAGGTTAGCATTAGTATTTTATAAAGAAGGAAGGATTTTGAGTTTAATAAAATAGCATGTATGTATTTGTTTGTTTTACGAATGATTTATACAGGCTGTCATTATAGAACTGACCATATTTCCCAACATACGTTACTTTTCCTGAATTCCTTCTATCTTCCCCTCTGTTATCCACACTCCCAAATTAGTAGTTTTGTGAGGTCAAACACTGTTTCTCTTTTGTTTTTGTATCCTTATTCATCTGTCATTATAGTGCTTGGCACAGACTAGGTGTTCAAAATATTTGTTTATTTATTAATTGAAGAATGTGTACATTTTGATGGGCCAATGGGAGAGAGAACTTCCCATGTTCTAAGTTTCCTCTATAGACAACTGGGCAGATTTTAAGGGCACCTATAGAAGAAGACAGCATTTTACTTGGAGGCCTTCCCACAGTAGGCACATGGAAAGCTTGGCCTGTGACTTATTGTAATACCTTACTATTATTCATTAACCTCAGAGTTGACATTCGCCCATGATGAAATGTATTTCCCCCATTTCTCCTATCTAAGCAGTTGCCTGTGTTGTCTTCTGTCATTTCTCTAACAGGGTTACTTATTTGAAATAGTGATTTAGTGGTTCTAATTCTCTTTCTCTCCACGTAAACCCATCACATGGGAAGTTTTGCAGCCAACTCCACTTTTTCTGGGCCAGTGTCATTTCCCCCTGCTGACCAGGATTGTAGTAGAGAGGAAAGTTGTAAGGAAGCACTTGAGCTTCAGTAATGAGTGTTGGCTCATCCTCCTCAGCCTAGAGCAATGTGTTGTTCATAACCTTTGCGGGACTAATGAAAAGGTTGTTTCCTTGACAGTTTTCATTTTTATGTCCCTAAATTCTTGTTCTTTAATATCAAAAATGAAAACTTTTTCCCCATATGGGAGATATGATGGGGACATACAGGAAAACTTTAGGTTGTTTTTCTATCATAGCACAGTGGTTGTAAGAGATTGTGTGTCAAAACAATCTATGTTTGAATCCCAGTCTGTCACATACTAAGGAGTTCTGGGACCTCAAAAATTATGGCTTAACTATTCTAAGGTACCTTTGCATATGTGAGGTTGAATGCTTACAAAGTGTTCATTGGAATTCACTAATATTTTTCCTGTGTTATTATTGCATTAGTTTCTTTTTCTGTAAAGTGAGGATAATTTTATCTACCTTAGGTATTTTTAATGGTATTTTTGAACAATTTGTATATTTATGATTATTTATAAAATATATGATTTATAAAATTATACCTCTATTGAGGTATTATTGATACACAAAGCTACACATATTTAATGTGTATATAATTTGATGAGATTGAATATATGCATATATCCATGATGTCATCATCAGAATTAAGATATTAGACATATTTCTCATCTCCAAAAATTTCCTTGGTCTCCTTTGCTTTTTAAATTTTTTGTGATAGGAATATTTAACATGAGATTTTCCCTCAACAAATGTTTAAGTGCACAACAACTTATTGTTAACTATAAGCATCGTGTTGTGCAGCAGATATCTGAAAGTTGTTCATCTTGTAAAACTGTAACTTTATATCCATTGAACAACAACTCCCCATTGCACTCTTACCCCAACCCCTGACAACCATCATTCTATTTTCTGCTTCTGTAAGTTTGGCTATTTTAGATATTCCATGTAAGTGTAATCATGCAGCATTTGTTTTTCTCTGCCTGGCTTATTTCACTTAGCATAATAATGTCTTCCAGATTCATCCATGTTGTCACAAATGGCCCTTCTAATTTAGATTATGTATGATGTCTGGACATGGCAATATTTACCGATTAGTGTCTACTTCATATTAAAATCTAGTTGCTTTCAAGGTTTTTGCTTTTCCAATCCTAATTCTTTTAATTCTAATAAGTGACTCATTTATAAAAACAGATGGTACAGGTATAGCAGGTATAAACTTTAGTATTCTTTTTCTGGAATTACCCAAGGCAATTGCCCACTAGTACTGTGTTTTTTTGTAGCATTATTCACATTAGCCAAGATGTGGAAAAAACCTGCGTTTGTTGATAGACAAATAGATTAATATACACACATATGCACATCAATGCACATATACACACATCTAGAGTAATATTATTCAGCCCTAAAAAATGAGATTTTTAAAAATTTGTCATTAAACCCTTCTTTACAAATTGTCATGAACTTTCCTTAGTCCAATTCCCTTTCCCGTCTGTACTCAGAAGACTGTAACTAAAGAGCTCAGTGCAGTACCTAGCTCAGAGGTAGAACTGAACAACATCATGGGGGTAATTCTTTAACCACCCCATAAGGAAGAAAAATTAGACCTTTTTTATTGTAGGCCACAGTGATTATCTTTATCAAACTGGAATAACATTTTCTAAGCGGAAACAGTTCCAAGAGTTTTTTTTTCAGAAACGATGTATTATCCTCCAGATTGAATGAACCATTTAGCAAAATAAAACCACTTTTTTCTGGTGGAAAATGTTTATTGCATACAGCAGTATGCAAATAACTATGTTAGTTGATGAAAGAAAAAGAGCGAAAAGAAGATATTATCTTATCCAAAATTACATAGCAGTACATTGGATTAGGTAGATTTGTCTGTAGACATAATAGATGACATAATAAAATTGACAAATTGTTTGTGTTCTTGGATGGAAAAATCATTAATATGTACTTGCAAATCCAGAAAGACCACTTGGAAGTATTGGCATTTTAGCTAGGAATGGTAGATTTAATAGGATTTCACTCAATGGAAAGGATATGAGGAAACAGCATCAGTATGATTACAAGGTTTCAAAAATGATTCAAAAAATTAGAAAATGAGAATGCCATTGTGAATTAGGTTTGATGAGATAGGAGTCTGGAGACAGACTGAAGCCAGCCAAGCAGTGCGACGGTCATGCTGAGCTGTGCAGGTTCTACTAAAGCTATCGATTTAGATCTTAAAGTATTTTCTGAGAAAGAAAGAACAATGATAAAAGCTGAATATTATAATTTGACTTCAAAAATTCTTTTGAAAAGTGAGAAGGTGTTCCAATTAAGTGACAGTAATAAACTGTGGAATAGAGCAGGGATGGGAAACTTCTTCATGCTGGAATGCTGTAGTACTTTAGCCATAATCACATAAGGCCACATTCAAGAAACTTCAACTACCTATGTTTAAAATGGACATCATTTTGTAAAAATCTGACTACCACGTAATTAATAATTTAAAAAAATGAAAACTAATTGTTAATTTTAAAGTTAACCAACCTTTTAATGACTTTGTCATATCTGCTTTTTGTTGGAAAGGATTTGAATACTTGGTTGCAGCATGGAGCCCTGCAGTTTCAGTTGGTCCTCTAGATGGGTATCAGTCATTTGTGACCCAAAGGTGTTTTGATATGGGTTAGGTAAGAGAATGCAGTCTGAAGCAATAAGTGGTAGAAAAGCAAAAAAGCATTTTTTGGGCATAATGCAGAAGGTGTGGGTATTCTACTTCATTTTTCCATATTTCAATTGAATCTTTCTTAGCATTAAACAATGACTTTAAAATGTCTAAAATGTCATCTACTGAGAGTTCAACAAATTCCATTTGTAGTTTTTTAGGTGCCTTGGTGATATCAAGTAGGTGAGGCTGAATTACTAATTTGAGTGTGCTATCGTGATTCTCAAAGTCAGAGAAAATTTCATTGTATTCTCCAATTAATAGGTTTATAATGGCTGCATATTCTTCAAGTGATTCACATGTATCATCCTCCTCATCAATGTCCTTTGCTAACTGGGGGAAAAGTGTTCATCTGAAATTTCCTTTTGAAGAAGAAGTGTTTTGAAAAAAAAATAGTTTTTTTTTTTTTGAAATGCTTGGATTTTTGGCCACATATCATACACAGACTTAGTTTCACCTTGCAAAGAAATATTCAAGTTTTTTTTTTTATTTTATTTCAGCATATTATGGGGGTACAGATGTTTAGGTTACGTATGCCCTTACCCACCCTCCCCCTCTGAGTCCAAGTTTCAAGCATGTCCATTTCTCGGATGGTGCGCATTGCACTCTTTATTCAAGTTTTTTTGATTTGACATGATATCACACAAAAACGCTGCATTCCTACAGCAATCTCCTTTCAGTAATTCACATTGCTGATTCCGTTGTTCATAAAATTTAACTATCTGTTCTCACAGAGATAAAATTTTGGCTAACACCTGTCCCTATGATAGCCAATGCACTTTAGAATGATATGGCAAATCCACACTGAATACCTCATGTTCAACTTTAGCATGTTACAAAACTGATGAAGTCATGTCGTATTCGCATGAATGTAGTTAACAATATTTATAACTTGTTGCAAAGTGTCACCTAAAGTAGTAGCTTTAGCTCAGAGATTTTGGTAATGCAAGATACAATGAAAAGAAATGAGAGCATTTGGATCTGTTAATACATGTTTTAATCTGTGCTATAAAACTTTCATGTTTTCCTGTTATGGAAGGTGCACGATCTGTGCATGCATTCACTAAATTTACCAAATTCAGTCCAACTTCATAACATTTATCTTGAAACTTGTTGAAGGTATCTACTCCCTATGTTCTGTTTGCAAGACTGCCCAAAGTGAGTAACTCTTAATAAAAAAGAAAATCTTATGTTATGACATGAATCAAGTATAAAACCTGTGCTGAGTCAGTAGTATCAGTTGATTCATCGAAAGTGATTAAACAATATATATTTAGTTAATATTTAATACTTCCTCCTGAAGTATTACATGAAATTGTTCTGTTAAGTTGAAGGCTAATTCATGTTGCTGATAAGTTACAGTTCTTGAAAGAGGCAGTTGTTTGCACTTTGAAATGTTATTGGGGTCTAAACATCCTACAACTTTGGTAATGCATTCTCTCACAATTTCTACAACACTGAATGGCTTCAGTTTTTTCTCAAGTATATAAGCTACTTTATAAGTTGCTTCAGTGGCATTATTTCCAGTTCTCATTGCTGCTTGAAAGAATTGTCTTTGCTTTTGCTTTTCATCTTTTAATTTCTGCAATACAATCTTTTGCACCTCTCCTTCTAATTTAAAATATTTGTTGTCCTTATGAGTGGTATAATGCTGATGAGCATTGAATTTCTTAATGTTGATATTGCAGTATCACGAAGCAAGCAAATCATCTTATCTTTAGCAGAAACAATATAATATTGCAATTCCCAATTCTCACTAAAAAATCTTTTTTTCCTCCAGCGTTCTCTTGTTCTTCTTTTATATGATGGGCTGTTAAGCAGATAGAATTAAAAAATATTGTCGAGCTGTTTAACTATTCACAAATTCCCCTTCAGGTTTTTGCTAGTGTTAATAATAAAAATAATGTTTCTACCAAAGGATGAGAAAGGGCTTCATTTATAAAGATAGAGTAACCACTCGTAGTCTCATTAAAAATAATGAGACTCTACTACATCTTTGATTTGGGGTATTCAGGGGTATTCCTGGAATTTCCACTTGCACCTCTACCTAGGATTATGGGCATCTTGAGTTTTTTCTATATTAATTCTTATGGCATCTTTTGAAAGGAAACATGGGGTATAAAGTATATGTTTCTCTGAAATCACTGATACCCATTTTTGTGAGAAATTTCCATAAATTTCAGTTAGCACTAATAAAAAAAAAGAAAATCTAACCCAATAAAAAACACATGTGCATGAGTGTGTGAGCAAATGCTCATTTCTCTCTCTCCCTCTTTCTCTCTCTCTCTCTCACACACACACACTCACACACACAAGTCATGCAGACACATACTCCATCTGAGATAGAAAGTAATCTCAGGATCTTAAAACATATTTTTGGACTTTTCCTTTTTCCTCGCACTAGGTATAACTAAAAGCTCTAGGCATGGTTTACTTAGAAAATAACCAATATTATTTTTATTTATATTATTTTCATTCTTTTATTTATTTAATTTTATTTATATTATTTTTAGAAAATAAGCAATACTCTCTTTATGTATTAATATTTTTTTATATATATCTATATAATGATATTAACAAAGTACCACAAACTTAAAACAACAGAAATTTATTTTCTCATAGTTCTGGGGGCTAGAAGTCTGAAATCAAGATGTTGGCAGGGCCATGATTCCTCTGCAGTCTCTATACAAGAATGCGTCCTTGCTTTTACTTTCCAGTAGTTACCAATAATTTTTGACATTCGTTCACTTGTGGAAACAAAATTCTACTCTATGTGTCTTCACATGGCAATTAGCTCTGGATGTCTGTATCACTGTCTTCTCTCCTTATACGAACACCAGTAATATTGGATTATGGTTCACCTTCATCTTAACTGGATTACATTTGCAAAACCCTATTTCCAAATAAGATCACATTAACAGATATGAAAGATTAGGATGGGGAATATCTTTTGGGGGGCACAATTAAAACCATAAATCTTGGTAACTAACCCAGCAGATAACAGACCCAGCAGATATCAAAAAGATAATAAGAAATAAATAACTTTACTAACATAATTTGATAATTTTGGTAAAATGAACCAATTCCTGAAAAAACAGAAGCTATCAAAGGCATACAATGTAACATTCAGTAGTCATAAAACTATAAAAGACATTTATATGTATAATTTAAAACTACCAAAATTCAAATCTCTAAGCTAAGATGGCATCACTTGAGAGTTCTATCTGATATTTTTTGTTTTAATTTCAGAACATTACGGGGGTACAAATGCTTTGGTTACATAAATTGCCTTTGCACCTTCAGAGTCAGAGCTACAAGCATATCCATCCCCCAGACAGAATGCTCCCCCCCGCCCGTTAGGTGTGAATTTACCCATGCTCTCTTCCCCCACCCACCTGCCTGACACCAGATGAATGTTACTTTACTTCTCTATGTGCACATAAGTGTTGATTAATTAGTATCAATGAGAAATTAACACTGGCTTTACACACTTCATTTAAAAAATGGAAAAGCAGGGAAAACTTCTTAATTCATTTTTTTGAGGCTAGTATTAGCCTGTTTCCACAAACAAAGACAATACTAAGAAGGAAAACTATAGGCAAATATTCTTCATTATGATAGACACAAAAATACTTAATGAAATATTAAGTAATAGAATATAGTGCTATATATATATATATATATATATATATATACGTATGTGTGTGTGTATATATATGTATGAATTATATATCATTGCCCAGTGAAGTATATTTCAAGACTGGTTTAGTATTTGAAAATATATCACTGTAATCTACTGCATTAACAAACTAAAAATAAAAATTGCATGATCGTATCAAAATATGCAAAAAAGGAGTTTGCCAAAATGTAATGTACATGCACGATAAAAATTTCAGAAAAACTGGAATCGAAGGGATTTTTTTCTATCTTGAAAAAGATAACTGATATCTAAAATTATACTCAGTGGGGAAAGACTGAATGCTTTCCCAATATGATGAGAAATAAGACTTGGGTATGTGCTCTTAACTTTTTTATTAAATATAGTGTTGGAATTTCCAGCCAATAAGGCAAGAAAAGGAAACTAATGGCATAAGTTTGGAAAGGGGAATGACCATTCTTCTCAAATGCATATGGAACATTCTTAAGTATAAACCATATGCTATGACAAAAATTAATAAATTTAAAATAGTTGAAATAATACAATAATACAAAATATGGTCTTCAATCATAATACGGTGAAATTAGAAATTAATAAAATAGATATATTTTTGAAATTTACAAATACATGGAAATTAAACAAAACTCTATGGGCCAAAAAATAAATAATAAGAAAAATTAGAAAATAAGTTAAGGTAAATGAAAATGAAAATACAACAAACCAAAACTTTGGGAATACTGTGAAAGCAATGATTAGAAAAAAAAATTGAGGATGAAAAAGCATACATTATACAGGAAGACATATCTTACATCAATAATCTTAATTTTCCACTTTAAGGCATTGAGGAAAAAAGCAACCATGATAAATTCAAATTAAACAGAAGGAGGGAAAATATTATAATAACAACTAGAATGGAAATTAATTAGATGGAAAAGAGAAAAACATAGAGTGGATTAACTAAACCAAAAATTGTTTATTTGAAAAGATCCACAATGTTGACAAACTTTTAGTGGGATTGATTAATTTACCAAGACAGAATTACAAATCAGGAATGAAAAAAATGGTCATTACTACAGACTTTGCAGAAATAAAAAGTATCTTAAGGAAATACTTCAAACAACTTTATGTACACAAATTCGATATCTTAGGATATCGAAATGGAGAAATTCCTAAAAAGGTATAGATTACTGAAACTGAGTCAAGATGAAATACAAAATCTAAACAACCCTATAACAAATAAAGAGATTCAATTAATAACTAAGAAACTACACAAAGAAAAGCATAGACTCAAATGGCTTCAATGGTGAAGCTTACCAAACACATAAAAAGGTGTCATAGTTTTCTTTTGACAAACTCTTTCAGAAAAACAGAAGAAAGAAGGACAATTCTCATCTCATTCTATGGGTCCAGTATTATAGTAATATAAAACCCAGAAAAAAAAATCATTGAAAAAAAATATAGACAAATGTCTCATTAATAGTGACACATAAATCATCAACAAAATGTTAGAAAACTGAATTCAACAATAGGTAAAAATATTATAAGCCATGACCAGGTGGGTTTTATTGTTGGAATGCAAGGTTCATTTGACATCCAAAAATCAATTAATATAATACATCATAGTCATAAAACAATGGAAAAAAATCACTTCATCATCTCAATAGATACAAAAAATCACTGAATAAAATTCAACTCTCCTTCCTGATATATACACTCAACGAACTAAGAAAACTAAGAAAAGAATAGAGCTTCCTAAACTCGATAAAGAGAATCTGTAAAAAAGAAAATACACAGCCAACTTAGTGCCTAATATTGAGTGTAATATCAGCAATAAGACAAGGCATTGGCTTTCATAACTTCTATTCAACATTGTAGCGGAGGTTCTGTTGTAGGCAAGCAAGAAAAAAAGAATACATTCATATAGGAAAGGAGAAAGTAACATTTTCTCTAATCACGAATGAGAAGTGTTCAAGAAGATGGGGAAAAATTGAAATCTCCATATGTTGCTACTCAGAATACAAAATTGTGCATCCACTTTGGAAAAAGTTTACAGTTCCTAAAATAGTCAATACATAGGTGCCATATGACATAGCATTCCCTTTCCTATGTATATACTCAAGATAAATTAAAACACATCCAAACAGAAGATTTTTGATGAATGTTCATAGTAGCATTAGTCATAAAAATCAAAAAGTGGAAACCAGAAATACCGATCAACTGATGAATGGAGAAAAAATGGTATATTGATACAATGGGACTAGTGAATTAGAGAAATTACAAAAGACTTCATTAAAAAAATAGAATTTGGCCTGGTCATTAATGAATTGGTTATATTTAGTCCGGCGAGGGAATTATCATTTCCTGAAAGAAAACGAACTCCGTGTCACAGAATACAGGGTTAATGAAAAGTTGTTCCTCTTCTCCTCTGCCACATCTGGTCCTTTCTCCTCCCGAATTTCTGTTCATCTTGTGTGCTAGACATTAAGATGAGAAGCCAAGTAGGGGAGTGTGTAGGATTAAAAAGACAAACTCACAAATGCAGAGAGTAGAGCACTGGTTACCAAGGGTTGGGGTGTGGGGGAAATAAGGAAATGTTAGTCACAGGATACAAACTTTCAGTTATAAACTGAATAACTTCCGGGGATTTGATGCCCAACATTATTTGAAATTTTCTAAGATAGATCTGAAGTGTCCTCACCGCACACACACCCTGGTAACTATGTGTGATTATAGATATCATATTTAACTTGATGTGGTAATCATTGTACAATACATTCATGTGCCAAATTGGCGCATTGTACTCTTTGAATATATACAAGTTTTATTTCCAGATTATACCTCGGTAAAGCTGAGGGACAAAAAACGTAAAGGGCTCCAGAACAGAGCGCCTTGTTGAAATCACAGCACTTTCATTGAGTACTCTTGTGCGCATTCCATGATCTCTTAACGATTCACAGTAAGTGGGAGTGATAATGGAACCTACTTCATAGAGCTCATTGAAGAGTTATATGAATTAACAAATGAAAATCACTTAGAACAAAGCTCGACACATGGAAAGCACTCAGAATACTTAGTTGTTATTATTAGTGAACAAGATCATAGAGAATACCTTTCTGTGATAGCAATTTCTTCCTTAACCTCTGAAGCTTGTCACTCAATTTGATACAATGAAATATAAAATTACGTCATTTAGCAATTTGCTGATTCCAACAAAGCTCAGTATGATTAATATGAAGCCCATAAATGTCAGCCATAAACTCAAAGAGAAATTCTGGGCTCAGTTTCAAAATGGATGAAAACTGTAGTTTAATGCAATAACTACTCACTCTTCCCCATCATTTTTATATTAGGTTTTTCCTATATTCAGTTATTTTTCTCCTAAGAGTTATATATTTGAGCTCCA
Source organism: Indri indri (assembly GCA_004363605.1). Classification (NCBI taxonomy): domain Eukaryota; kingdom Metazoa; phylum Chordata; class Mammalia; order Primates; family Indriidae; genus Indri; species Indri indri. The sequence goes on along the minus strand of RJWJ010009858.1, from coordinate 3,402 downwards.
ATATTCTTAAACACTTCTCAAATAATACAAAACACACCAGTGTTTCTTGACATGTACATAATAAAGAAAAATTCAGTTAACAATGCAAATAAAAACAACAATAATCCTGAAGATCTGAGAATCAATCTTTAGTTTACAGCACAATTATTAAGTAGGTAACATTTAATAAATTATAGTTAATCTTCACTACAACAACAGTAGAACTACTTTATGTTGTAGAAATTTAGATTAACTCATAGGTCACCAAAGGAAAAAGGGTTCATTACATTTGTCTGGAATTTTGTACTTAGAAAAAATTGTTTCATATATCAAACTCACCACTCATCAGAAAAGGTGTGTAGTATTGCATTCATTTTAAAGATTATGAATCTAAGATATAAAGACTTGCTGTGACACACACAAACTCACAGGACTATAAAGTTAAATAATCAGATCTCTTTTTGCCACAGCGCAGTGCCTAGATGTATGATTAGCACATAGAAGAAACATAAATATTTACTGTATAGATGGATTAATTAACACGTTAATGAATAAATGAATAAATATCTATGTATATCTTGATTAAACCTAGAAGAGATACAGAAATTTATTAGAAACAGAGAAGCAAAAGGTTTACCAAATTTCCAGGGATCACACAGCTGGTTTTATGGCAGAGATGACATCAGGACAAATTCTTTTGATCACAACCTTCCATACTCTTTCCAGGGCCAGTGGCTAATATTGTACCTAGATCTTTTTTAGGACTTCACACATTCATTCAAACACGTAAAGGCAAATATGAATTATGACTTGTGCACTTTCAGTTGGCAGAGAGTGAAAAATTAGAGTCATCATTGTCTTTGTGAGGTTTGTTGTATTCTTGCAAGGTTATGTTCTTGCCCTAAGACAAATGGATTTTCTGCAATGAGGAGTCACAACATAATAATTTAAAAATCTGCCTAAATCTTCTCCAGCCTAACTTTTCTACCATTTTAAGAACCTTCCTTTATCTTCTTTATCTTTATCAGTGAATTATAAAATTATGGTTCACACAATAAAATGACCAGTATATTATATAATACAAGGGACCATACCTTTATCTGAATTAATAATTTGCTTGTATCATCAAACATAAAGGATATAATGGGAACAAAGTTATTAAAAATTAATTTAAACAGCACTGATCTCTTTTCTGTGGTTTGCCTTCTTTATTTATTCAATCAATAAATATATCATTAGACCACTTTATGTTTCAGTTGCTGTCCTAAGAGGAGCTATCACAGAGAACTAGACTTAAAATATTCTACCCTTGATTATGTTATATTCAAATTGGGGAAGATATACAATAAAACCATAAACACATAATTAACCTAATTTGAAATGGTGATAAATAGTACAAAGGGCATGCCATTGGGAAATGTGGTAGACAGAAAATTTAAGGTTGGAACATGGCTGGAAAAGGTAACCAAGGTGTGATTCTAAGGTGACACATGAGCTGAGACATAAATGGTAAGCAGAAGGCCACTATGCGAATACCCGGAAGAAGAGCATCCCAGGCAACAGACAACAGTCAGCAAATGTGAGGACTCTAAACTGGGAATAATCTCAGGGTTTTAGAGGAGCTATCTGTAAAAGGCAATGTGACTAAAACATACCAAGTGAGGAGGCAGTCCTAGAAGATAAAATCTGTTAGGTACCTGAGTACCTAAGAGTCTTCCAGGTATGAAGATTGCATTTTATTATGGCATCATGTGGTTTAGCAGCTGAGAAGGATGAATGGTGAAAAGGGAGGAGGAAAGAAAGGTAAAAGGCAAGACCGACCTTGGAGTAAGTTGTAAGATCCAGAGAAAAGTAATGCTTATAGGATTTGCATAACATTTATTAGGTGCAATCTGATCCATTGAACTTCAAGGTAAATAGTGGTAAGTTGGTTGAAAATAGATTGGGCCAAACTGTAAAAGCAGAAATACAATTATATTGTGTTGTAAAAAGTATTGTACAGGGCCTGCTAATGGGCCTGAGCCAATGCCAAGCCTGAGTAGTGTCCATATCTGTCTCCATCCAATTACAGGGGCATGGTATGGGTTGGGAGGAGAGCTGGATGAGCCAGGACAGGGCACATTTAGGGCAACCTGAGGCTCCTGGAGGGTGGGGATAGGAGCGAATATGTGTGAGGATAGAGAGCTTGGTGGAGATCAGCAGTGCAGTTCAAGAATGGAGCCAAAGCCAAAGCCAAAGGTGCTAAGCTCAGGTGTGTGGTTCAATGAGCAATTAAATTACAATCAAAAGATTAAGAGGTTAACAAAGGAGAAATAGCTCACAACTGCGGTCATGAAAAGTGAAAGGATGTTGCATGTTGCAGATTCCATGGCTTTGTGGTAGTCTTGGGAAATGTCAACAGCCCTATGGGATCAGACAATGACACCCATGTTGAGATGATTAAAAATTGGAAATCTTGTCTTGCCTGTGTAGCATCTGTTAAAAAACAGCTTGGAATCATTAACATAGGTGCTGCAACCCATTTGTTTCAGCATCTAAGTTCTATTTTTAAGAAATGCACTTTATTAAGATAAGAATATTAGGTCAACATATACCTTTAATCTTTATAGACACCCTTTTTGATATGCAGTATAATAAGAGGAGCCAGCATATGAATATGCAGAGCGTGTGGTCCTCCACCCAAGAGATAATAACCATCATTCTTCCTGCCCAATCTGATCTTGGCATTTCAAATGTATATTTCAAAACCAGATAGGCTTGCATCCTGGCCAAGGTACTTCAGAGCCTTTCATGCTGGCTCTCTTCCCATTGGCCCACTGTAATATGCAAAAGAGGGATCATGTTTAAGTCTTCCAGTGCCAACAGGCTGATTTCACTCCCCTTGACACGGTATTCAACGCCAAGACCTCCTGTTCTGCAGTGACAGAGAAGGGAAGGGTCAGCCAAGAATGATTGCAAATTTACCATAAAAGAGATATTGCATCTATATTCCTTTTTAAAATGAAATTGCTTGTAACTTTCTTATACTTCCATCCCAGGAAAATTTTCCCGTTGCATTAGTTAAGTTCATGTACTTGAAAATTCTCTCTGCCTTGTGCGTATTGAGAACTGTACTAAATACTGTGTATATAGTGTTCATTGATGTATGAATATATTGATATTAAAATCAATAATGAATTATATAAAAGAAACCATCAAGGTGCAATGATAGAGAATAATGGAGTGATGAAATGGAGGGAACCAAGGACTTAGGCAAGCAAATTCAGAAGAACCAGTTTGAAAAAAGAAATACATGTGTGTACACATTGTTTCTTATGTTTTATGTATCCAGCACCCTCCATCCCATGTTCTCCCACTCCCTACTCAAGAGCGTGTAGATTCTTAGTCTGGTTTAGGCATCTTGACAAAGAAATTTTAATGAGA